>JAPYZJ010006247.1:0-15373 GCA_030522765.1 Ophioninae sp. B BG-2022a | reverse complement strand
GGTTTGTGTTTTTTTTTTTTTTTCATGCACACGATGAAAATACGATTCGTTCGATTAGAGTTCGTGGATATTAATAATAGTTATCGTAATACATATATATATTGTAATATCTGAGTTTGCGATATATGTATACGTATATAATGTATACGTTACGGTATTTGCATACTCTTAATGTAACGGGGTTGATAAATATGTGCACCATATATTTATTATATAGTATATACGTAATACACATTGGAACATGGACTGCTGTTTGCTCGTTTGATCCCGTTTGGGTTTGTTTGGGTTTGTTTGGGTTGATATATTTATGCATATCGATACATATACATGTGTACGAGGTGGGGATACGATTTTCTTGCTTTTGCTCGCGGGGAGACCGTCACTCGATAATCCTGAATTGATGAATATAAAATTGCGTTTTTTTTTTTTTTTTTTTAAACAAACATATAAAATTGATAAACATATAAGGAGTGAAGAAAGGACTTTTGAAAAAAGGGACATTTTGAAAAGAGAGGCCATTTCGAAAAGTTTTTATTTGGTATGCCCCCTTAAGGATAGAAAATTCCGGTCGGTGACTTTTCT
Source organism: Ophioninae sp. B BG-2022a (assembly GCA_030522765.1). NCBI lineage: Eukaryota > Metazoa > Arthropoda > Insecta > Hymenoptera > Ichneumonidae > Ophioninae sp. B BG-2022a. The sequence continues at coordinate 14,791 of JAPYZJ010006247.1, read as the reverse complement.
CGTTTTACTGTCAAGTTTCTAAACAATCGACAATCTTTTTCACGAAATTTTGTAAAGCGATTTTGTCCATTAGTGATTTGCGACAATCAGGTGTTTTTTTTTCAATATTTTTCAAAAAGTCCAAACGATTTGAAATCATTTGAATACTGGATACTGTTTCTCTCGAAAAAAAACGTAGGAAAGCAAAAAAACATCGATTCAAAAAAAAAATCCTTTTTTTAAATGTTTTTCGACAAAGCAAACTCGTTGAAAATCATTTTTTCGAACAAAGTTTTCAATTCCCTCGGATTTCAAAATTCAGAAATAAATTCCAAGTTTTTCTACATCGGTAAAAAAAAAACGAAAAATAAAAACGAGAAATTAATCAAAATCCACTTTTTTTATCTTTCTGACTCTACACTGATGGTCTCCCTTAAAGTTCAAAATATATATTTCAACCAAAAAAGTTTCTTCATGCACAAAATAATTTCCATTGATTCGTGTATCATCGATAATAATGGAGACTATTTTGTCCATGAAAAACTTAAAAAAAAAAAATTTTCTTTTAACGAAAACAAAAATATGAAAAAATAATTGAAAAAAATTGAAAAACAAAACAAGAAATCAAATCGTAGCCCTGATAATATATATCATATATTGGAATATGGATTGCTGTGTGCTCGTTTGACTTTCGTGAACGGTGTATATATATATATAAATGTAATATAAATATATATATATTATATATTTATATTACATTTATATCTATATACATGTAAGTAAATATTTAGATATATTTATAAATATGCATATATATATATACATATATATAAAAATATGTGAATTTATAGATATCTATTTTGATATATATATATATATATATATACACACGTTCGTATAGTATTGGCATAAAATGAGCCGATTACTGACATTGGACAATGCGAGATACTCACTGCCCGTTGCGACTACAACCATGACGTAAATTTACACCCAAAAATCATCAGAACCGAATTTTATCAAGAAAAAATATGGAAGAAAAAAAAATAAGAAAAAAAGAAGAAAAAAAAGAAGAAGAAAAAAAGCAGAAAAAAAAGAAAAAAAAAGAAGAAAAAAAAAGAAAAAAAAAGAAGAAAAAAAAGAAAAAAAAAGAAAAGTGTAAGGTCGAGAATCGAGTGGGAGAATTTTGGAGTGCGTATTCGCGTCGTACGGGTGGTGGGTATTAAGGACGGTAATGAGCAAAATTGTCATCGATGTTTATTTATATACGTAGGGAGATGCATGATGGAATTGTCTACCTGTTTCTCTCGATCCGTCTATCCACTAGTCCGTCTCGTATGAGCCCACGTGATCGACGAGAGAATTTAAAAAAAAAAAAGGCGAACGAAAAACAAAAACAAAAAAAAAGAGAGAAAAAGCGAAAAAGCCGGAGACGATTTCGTGCGCGCGCAGGACGTCGAGAAAAAAAGCACTCTTAGAAACGGAAAAAATGCGTGCAGTCGTCTGAATACATTTTCAACCGAACGTTGAAAAAATTCTTGACGAAATAGTGACGCGAACAAATTTTTGTCCCAAACTATTTTTTGGATTTTTTATTTTGTTTTTGAAATTTCTTTGTTTTTTTTCGTTCTTCCGTTGATCGGAGATCAGGAGACCCGTCGACCCGTCGTTGTTTCTTTGTTTATTCGTTGTTTCCGTTATTTGCGCGAATTAAAATTGAAAAATCGATAAAAAATCGGTTAAAATCGAAAAATCGATTCCAATCGAAAAATCGGTTAAAATCGAAAAATCGATTCCAATCGAAAAATCGGTTAAAATCGAAAAATCGATAAAAATCGAAAAATCGGTTAAAATCGAAAAATCGATAAAAATCGAAAGATCGATTCCAATCGAAAAATCGGTTAAAATAAAAAATCGATTCCAATCGAAAGATCGGTTAAAATCGATAAATCGGTTAAAATCAAAATCGGTTAAAATCGAAAAATCGATTCCAATCGAAAAATCGGTTAAAATCGAAAAATCGATTCCAATCGAAAAATCGGTTAAAATCGAAAAATCGATTAACCCATTTGCATCCAAGCACGGAATAATCCGTGATTTTTAACTGAATAATCCGCGCTCGGATGCAAATGGGTTAAAATCGAAAAATCGGTAAAAACCGAAAAATCGGTAAAAATCGGTAAAAATCGGTAAAAATCGAAAAATCGGGGAAACGAGAAAGGCCGGAAGTCCGGAGGTTAGGAAGAGAAATAAACGCGGCGGGCTAGGCGATTCGGTTGGAAGTAACGGGGAATTTCGAGAAGAGTAAAAAAAAAATTAAACATAAAAATAGAGAAGAGGAACGAAAGATGAAAAGAAAAGAAAAGAACGTAGAATTTCCGGTAGGAGAAATTAGAGTGTTATTAGAAGAGGGAGCGGGTGTTTCAGCCGCGGGTGGCCGTGGGGTCCGGTGGAGCATAAGAGAGCCCTCCTCGATACAATACACGACTTCGTCGACGTGCGAGCCGCCCATACCGCCATTACCGCCGCCACCTTCGGGCCCTGGGCCGACACCGCTCCACAAGACAAGGCCCTCCCCACGGGCTCATCGCAAAAGTACGTTTTCTTAGTCCGTCACAAAAAAAAAAAAAAAAAAAAAAAATCATAAAAAAAAAGAAATAAAATAAACTAAAAAAAAAAAGATCGAAAACGAAAAAAAGATAAAAAAAACGTTCTCGTGAAAAAAATCATCGCGCGCGTCCATCCGCCGAAAATCATTGCTGACCCTAACCTCTCGCCTCGAGTCACATTTCCACTTCCGGTTACTTATTTTTACACCTTCGTGTCGACCTTCGCGTTTCCGGGAAACAAAACGAACGAAAAAAGCGTCGAGGCGTCCTTCAAGATTGCAATTTTTTAATTTTTGAAAATTTTCTGTTTTATCGAAGTCTTTCTACATTTCATCCCTTTCGATTTCGGTCTCGTGTCCGAAAGCTTTTCTCACTTTTTCTCGTCGCAAAACGCTGATTCGACGAAAAAACAAAAAATTTATATATCGATAATTTTATTCCGGCGTTTATTCAAGCTCGTCAACTTTTTTATTCCAACAAACGGTACGCAGACTTGGGTCCGGTTTTTTTCTTCAAATCCATTTATTCGACCTTCGTGACGATTTGGATAATTTTTGTTTTTTTTTTTTCTTTTTTTTTTCAAAACTCAACGAGCGTGTAAATTTTTTTCAAAATTCTCGAACACGTTCCAACCCGCAAATTAGCCAATCGATTTCGGGAAACCAAAAACATATTTATTAGAAAGTATTTTTATAATCGGACAATTTAATGGGGCGATCAAATGGTTTTTGATTTTTTTTAGGTTAGTTCATTACCGAAAGAAACAAAAATAATATTTGTTTGGGTTTGTTTGGGTTCGATTTTTTAACAAAAATATTTTTGGTTTTACAAAACAATATTTAAAAAAAATGGTTTTTTTGTATTAAAAAAAAAACAAAAATATTTTTGTTTGTTTGATACAAAAAAAAAGAACAAAAAATATTGTTTTTTCTTCTTTCGATAATAACCTCAAAAATGTGAAAAATATTTGAACGATCAATCGAATCTTTATCCGCGATGAAAACTCGAATTCTGGTCGACAGGAGAGGCAATGCTACCCCCCCCCCCCCCCCATCGCAATCGCTCGTAGCTTCTCTTTTTTTATTCTCTTTAACGCTCTCTCCTATCGTCATAGACCCCTCATAATACAGAACATACAATTAGCAAACCCTTTATTTCGCAGGGTGGGTAATTCGTAAAAATCCTTAACTGGATCAAACAAAATGAGATTTTTTAAAAATCGTAAATAATAAACAAACGATAAATATACACAGGAATGTTCTCTTACTAAAAAAAAAATTTTAATTCACACCCGATCACGCGCGTTCCAACGAGGAAACCAACGACCCGAAAAAAGATTTAATTGATGATCCAAAAAATAGAAAATTCCCGACGTTCCTGCTACAATCGTTGACAATTTTTTTTTTTTATTTTTTTTTCTCGTTTTTATTTTCTCAAATTTGAACGACGTTTCAGTTCTTCGATTAACGGGGAAAAGATCGAGGCTCACCCCTAGAACGTACCGGAAACGAGGTTTTCCTTGTGATAATAATAATAGCACGATAAAAAATTGTTCCTTCCCCGGAGCTCGGAAAAATAAATATTTTCACGACAAAACGAAGGCAAGAATGTGGAAACGTTAAAAACACTTCGAACTTCAGAGGAAAGTCAGATACGAGGTTTCTTTTTTTTTTTTCGAAAAATAAGGTGACTTTTTTTAAGTCGGGATTTCGTGGGTACGACCAACGTGAAATCCGATGAAAACTGATGTTTCAAGACGAACGCGTCGAAAGAATAAGAATAGCGCGAATTTTCAGGTTTTTTTTTTTGGCCGATATATCGACGATTGATTAATATCGTGAATGATATTTTAAACGACCGTTATCACAATTGACAATCAGCACTCACATGGAACCGTCGGTGGCACGTGTAGCTTGAAAAAGTTTTGTTTGGGTTAGCTCAGAGCTGGAAAATCCCAAACGTAATTATTATTTTCGTCGTCTATTAAATATAATCTCGATCGCACCGAGAAAAATAGTTTGAAAGAAGAAAAAAATTGTAGCTCAGCTTGCTAGATATAAACTTCAACTTTATCAGGGTTAATCGATTATTGAAGTAAATAATCGATTAAATTAATTGAGATAGAATTTTAATTTTAATAAAAAAAATTAATTTAAATTTGATTTCAATAAAATGTCAAATAACTTTGGTTTTCTATCTTCTAGTAACATTCAAGTTCGATAATGTTTTCTGCTGATAACGAATACTTTTCCTTATCACATTTATATACTGAATCTCGATTCCTGCTATGTCGCAATGCCGTTTACCAAGTATCTGTCAATAACTTCAACGAAGACAACTGTAGTGACATCAAATTTAAAAAAGTAATGTTATCCGAAAGATTTCGCATTCGTTTGGTCGTCAGCGTCAAATAATTTCTCTCGGTGCACAGCGGGGAGCATTAAAAATAAAGAAAACTGACCGAAGCGCGTAAACGTTTGAGTTTCGTTATCTTTTGTTTCTGACAATTGTACGATATGTGTTCTAGCCTTCCTCGCGACAAACGCTCCCCCCCATCGCCCTGTACTTCATCATCAAGCTACCAAACCCAGTGTAAGCGCATTAGGCGCGACAAACACGATGAGCGTACCGATAACGACGACAGGAACGTTACAGCCGATTAGAGGTTCGCTACAAAAGAACTCGTTGAGCACATCGAGCGCGTCCACGATGCAGAAAACTCACGGAGCTTCTTCAACGATTGCGAGCGATCTCGATAAAGCCGTAACTAATAAGACGGGGAGAGTCGAGAGCGCAACGGCGAAGCTCGAATCGTCCCCCGTTAATAAAGTTACGGGACCGATGAAAGCTCCGTCCGTTGCTGGCGAGGGAAGCGTCTTTCCGGTCGTCCCTCGTAACGATCCTCCTGCGAAAGCGTCCGATTCTTCGACGAGCGAGCGAAGCAACGACAACGTCGATGAGACTCCTGCTAGCTCTGGCCCGCTCGCCGTACCTGTAGAAGTTCTCGATAACCACCCATCCAAATCATCATCCCTCGTTGATAATCGACACGCGTATCGAACGAACGCCGCTGCCGTTCCTACTGCTAACGCCGGCCTGCAAGCTAGTAAGTAGCACTAACGACCCGATCCGGACCGAACTAGAGACAAAAACAACAAGTACAACATCAACAGCAAACAAACAACAATAATTGGAAAGTCAAAAGGATTATACGGAGAATCGGAAACAATATCAAAAGAGGCCTGCGTTTCCAAGCACGCGAACGCTGCGCTGTCGTCTCGTCCAATACTTTTTCCATAGATTCCTTTTCCCCACTTTCTCTCTATCTCGCTCTATTTCTTCTTCCATCTGTCCGTTTCTCTTTCTCTCTTTTATATTCTGTAACGGTTTCAATTAGCGTGAGCCTGCGAAGCGATATAGGCGCAACGGCTGGTAACTGAAGTTTGTCGAGGAAAATCTGTCGAGTTTCGACGACCGAGCAGTTTCGCGATCGAACCGAAGTCATCGGTGAACCGAATATTTCGATAAGAGCTTTTGAGAGCGGGGGAAATCTGACGATGATATGCACGAATGATGTTGAAGTTTGCGTCGCGACGCTATCAAAGTTCACTTCTTTTCCACGTTGGGTTTGACGTCATAGCAAATTTGTCTTCTAAATATTGAGGTTATGAGAATTCAATATTAGAGTGAAGACCCTAAACGCACCCGTCAAACTCCTACTGAGGTAGTTGATCACCTATGATGATCCCGATGATATCGATTGTGGGAAAACATAACCTAAAAGAGGGAACGATTCGTAAAATGAACTTCGCGTCGATGGATGCAAACTATGACGTCATAGATATCCATCGATCGTTCACCGATGATTGGTCGATCACGAAATCATCCTCCAATCGCAAAATACCATCGCGAGCTAACACAAAAGTAAACGCGAACTTCGATTTCAATCGAATCTCAAAACGCACAAAACAGCGCATTTTTGTGCAAAATGGCTGATCGCTCATCGCTGTTACTAATGTACTAACTTCAATCGCTCGCATTTTCCTGTTCTCTGTCTCTCAATGGTGTTGAAGTTTGTGTCGTTTCCCGTAAACGAATCGTCTTCTTTTTCATAACCTAATTTCTTTGCCGTTGTTGGTTAGAAATCGTAATCGATTCTAATTTCACTCCCAAAAAAAATGTTAGGTTGACACTCGCGGCCTAAATCTGCCGAGAAAGTTTGCGATGTCGAAAAAAAAAAATTTCCATCGCGTTCCTATGATGTGAACTTCAACATACTTCTCTGTATCTCTTTATCACACTCTGTATATCTATATACTTATCCATCTGTATACACGAAATTCTCTTGATCTGTCTTGTTATCCTCGATGTTGCTGGCTGTTGCTTCTTCCAAAATGGCTGACGAATTGTTTGTCTAACCTAATTTCTGGCCTTAGGACCTCCAAAGAATCATACAAAAGCAAACGTTTTTTTTTTCTTCAAATCCCTCGATCTATGTCCACTGAATCTCAACGTCATCGTGACACCTCTCTTCGTGCTGTCTTTTTCGGTGTTTCACGATGTTTTTTCGAGGGATCGAACGATCGGGAATGAAAAGCGAACGTGACACGGCCGTATAGTGAAACGTTGGGGCACTTCGGAACATTATCACGAAGAATACACAATACGCGATTACGACATTGTTGCATATCTTTATCTTTGTGTTTGAGTTATTTTGATGTACATTTAGATGTGTTTTGTATTATGTGCTCGTCGTAGCTCTTCGCTATTTCTGAAATTTGTGTACTCACCTTTTGTCGGCAGAAACGTTAGATCGGAGCTGTAAAAACCTTCGACTGTGACGCAATCGATTGTTAACTCAGTTCGAGGTTACCCGTACGTAGCATGTGAGCTTGATTGTCGTTAACTTCGAGGGTGTTTTAATCGTTCTGAAAACTTTCGTCTCTGCCTTATTTATGTAATGTGGTAGATCGATCGAAACGTAGAATGAAGCGATTAGTGGTCCAACGGCGAATCGCGGACTCGTAACGTCGATGCTAGCGCCATTTTTCCTGTTTGATCCATCGATGTCTTGATGTCGTCATTATTTGTATCCCGTGGTATTTATCGAGGCGAGGCCTCCACGCTCGCGAACTAAATCTCCGCGAACGCGATTGAACCACTTTAACCACTTTTTAAAAAAACTATTATCGTTAAATTGTTAACGGTCCTTGGAGCGTATACACGCGGCGTCTTTCCGCAGACCACGCGCGTGCGCGTCTGCGCGGGCAACGCCGTGTTTATAGGCTCTTAGGCTACTGTGACGACCCAAAAATGGCGTTAGTCAAAACAACAATTTTTGGCATATTTTTATATCTGTCGAAACGGTCTTTCAATAAATTGAAAACTTCATTTTTAAATATTTATAATAAAAAACGTAAAATATGTCGCGCAGGATTTTCTAACCTCGGAGGCTCAACGGTGTACTTGATTTTTAGCTAAACGGTTTAGCAGTAAAAAAACGGTTTTTTTTCTCACGTAGATAATATTTGGTCACATGAGTAATCATGTAAATAATCGTGGGTGAAAAATGGTAATGAATGATGGAATGTTTTTTTTTAGAAAAAAGACGATCGAGACGTTTACTACTATGAACTCAATGGCCACGAATTCGTCGCTGTGATGACTGCGATCGGGAAATCGCGACATCTACCGGCGAATTGCGACATCGGAATAAATTTTATCTTTAATCTACGATTCCTACAGTTGAATCTTTATCTGAAAGTCGAGTTACCCAAAGCGACGAACGATTTATCAAAATTTTCGAAAGTAAACTGACCCACTAAAATGCGTGGATCCTCGTCTTGATTAATCCGTACACGTGTTGCACATGAAAAATTCCCGTAGCTCGAACTCGACGCTCCCGGCATGGGGACGAATGCGAAAGAAAAGAAGTTATCAAAATCGCCGCATGGCTTGGAATTGCATGTGGCAGGCATTTGTGCCCGAGCTCAAAGACCCTCTGCGTGGTTTTGACAAAAAAAAAAGTCTTTTTTTCGGTGAAACTTGAGCCTCGTCGATGCACGAGAGATGTCGAGGACGAGGAGCGGGGGCGCGGGTAAAAAAAAATTGGGGGAACAAAAGGAACGTTCAGGGCGTTCAAACGTTGCTAACTTCAGCATCATGGAAAATAGTACAAGGGGCGAAAGACCGAACAATCCGTTAAACACAAGAAAAAAAAAGGGACAAAATAAAGTTTGTACGGAAAAATAAGTACGACTCTTCGAATAAGCGAAAGTCGATAATACTTTCAGTGACGGCGGAGCCTCAAGTGAACGGAGATGCGGGAACAGGCGGAGAATCGAGCGTCGCCACGACACCGCAGTCGCAGAGCGCTGGAAGTGTCGTGTCGGCCCCGATCGTGGCCTCACAGGTGGCGCCGTGGGTCGACGACGAACCGGTAGTCAAGAGTCCTCCGGAACCGACCCGCGTAAAATCGCCCGAACAGATGATAATGCGATCACCGGAACCGGTCAACTGGACCGTACCGCTCGACACCGGGAAAACTTTCACTGTCACTCAAAACGTGAGAGAAGGTAAGCAAAAAGTAGCAAAAATGCGATCCGTTTGAGGAAGAACACGGCAGTTGGTTGTTTACCGACCGGACGTCGGTATGGCAGAACAGGATAATAGATATCCACGGATTTCGTAAACGCCGCTTCAGAAGTCCACGAAATTTGACCGGAGAATGTCAAATTGGGTAATATTTCGGGAATTCATGGGGAATCCACAATTTGTAGGTTATTCTTTACAATTTCGATGTTATCGAAGAAACCCAATAAAAATATGTATTCGTCGATGTCGATAGCCGACACGTTGAACTTTATCGGTCGAGTCGTAACTTTCGGGTGTCTCAAAACAGGGGAACCCCTGACAAGACCTCATAGCGAGGCGAAAACATGGGGAGCTTCGTCGCTGCCTTCAGCGCCGCAATCAGCGCCACCTGAACTCGCGGCTCAGCACAAATCACAACCGCACTCTCAGCACTCGGGTTACAAATCACCGGAGAGCGAGAGCATGTCGCTCGGAAGTTTCAGTGGTCTTAACGGTCACAAAGATCTCGATTCCGAGAGGGACAGCCCTTTGCCGTCTAACGTTCACAGCACACCGACACCTACTCAGAGTGAAAAGGTGACGACGTTGATCGATTCGATGATGGATAAATTATTTTCCTTTTAAAAAAAAAAAAAAAAAAACTAGATCGCATTTTTGTGGCGGAGGTGTGGCGTCATAACCTCACAATGATTGCAGAGTTCGATCGTGGCCGGAGTCGAAGAGATTAGAAAGGACGAGGAACGCCCGGAGGCTGCGCCAATCTCTGCAAAACCCGTTGCCGGAACTAACCTAAGATGCCTCGAAGATCCAGTCTTCGAGTTCGAACGTTCGTCGAAGGGGGGCGACACGGGCTCATCGAGCACCGCAGCGCCATCTACAACGGCGACAGCAACGCCGGCAACCGCCGCGCCATCTAGCGTTGCAGCGCCATCAGCACAAACCGGATATCGGGTACTCGAGGCTGAGAGCCCGACGGAAACTTCCGGTGATACGGTACCGTCGGGCACGCCTTTCGGCTATCGCGTACTCGAGGCACCCGCGTTGAGCCCCGGCTCGGCTCAACGCTCGGTTGCGAGCGACGTACTCGAGAAGGCACGCAACCGTTTCGACAAATTTTGGGGCAAGGGCGGTCCCGAGAATCAGGCTTAGGCTTATCGAAATAATACTCGAGCAACATAAAAGAAACAAATAATAATAATGAGACACACATTACTTGACAGAAAATACACGTTCTCGATCACACACGTACACACTCGCATAAACAAATACACACAAATACAAACGACATTATCACGATAGAAAAACGAAAGAAATAACGGTAAAAAAAAACGCGACGGACGAAACGAGACTTTTGTAGGTTAGAAAACGCGATCGTCGAAGCCGTCGATTGGCCGACGAAGCAGCGTTACGAAACAATTAATAATGACTGAAAATAGGCGCAAAGACGAGCAAAAAAAGAAATAATAATCGAGAAAACGAACGTAACATCCTGACACCACTTTGCACCATCGCAACACCGAGTGACGAGTTTCTTTTCTTTCTCATCCCTAAGAATAAACCCAGAAACGTACCAATCCGGTAGATGGCGCAGTTGCCGCACGAGATTGAAACGCGATTGACCAGCAGAGCGAAATTCGTCGATACGACGATAGGCCGTTAGGCGGCGCGACGTACTCTGTTATCGACGTGAATTTTGTTTTAAAGCGATACACGTAAGAAAAAAAAAAGCGAAGAAGAAACTAAAAACGAACATTAGATAATCGTTGCACTATGAGAATTTGGGAAGGAAATTTTAAGAGGAAAAGCGAAATCACAACCGCAAAGAAAGGAGTCGAGGGGACGCAAAGTTCGTAGAAGAAACTACGGTACGAATTTATAGGTTATGAGGAAGAAGAAGAAGAAAAAGACGAGGAGTTCAGGCGGGTGTAGGGAAAAAAACATAAGAATACAAAAAAACAAATATTTTCCTTTATTTGGGGGGAGGGTGAAATCGAACCAATTCCCACTTTTGCGCCGACGGATTACATAAACGTTACCGTTTACAATACTGCTGCCGCTGGAGGCCGCGTATTGCCGCCACTGCTGCTACTCTACTGTGTTAGTAACGAAACCAAAAAAAAAAAACACAAAACGTAAGAAAAACAAAATGAAAAAAAAAAAACGAAATGGAAGAAAAAGATAACGAAACCACAAATTCCGTCTTGATCATTTTTTCGATAATAAGCTCGCGTTTATATGTGTTACATCCGCCATCGTTTTACACGCCACGTGACACGAAAAAGAAAAAAAAAAAAAAAAAAAAAAAAAACAAAACGGAACGCTTTTTTACTAGATCCTCGAGACAATTGTTGCTATATTATACTTCGAGAAGTAAAGAAAGAGAAATAAAGAGAAAAACAACAAACAAAAAAATAAGAAAGAAAAAGAAAAAGGAAGAAAACCAAAAAGCCGATGAAAACCCAAAACTAAACTCGGAGAATCGATCGGCGGACAAGACCAACAAAGATCGTCGCACACAATCCGTCTAAATTTTCCTATGACCGCAATTATCGTATAGCTGTCGTTGTGTTTCGGTTGCCCGGGGCTTAACCTCGATCGACATGTTTTTTTCTCTTTTTTACGTCAGACAAGTTATTCGCCCGTTTTTTGGCGTAACCTCGTAAATATGAACTCAGTACGTTCGATGCTTTCGTAGCGTGATGAGAAAAGCTTGATCCAAGCGTTGGCCGATAATGAAACACGAAGAGAAATAAAATTATGCACGTTATAATTTTACGACGGAGAGGGGGGAAGGGAGGGAGTGGGAGGGGGGAAGCGGAGTGAAGTTAGCCGACGAGCTTTTTCTCTCGCCCGATAATCACGCGCGCCAAGACACACCAGTACACCACACTCCATCCAGATTCCACACGTCCAACGTCCAAAAAAAAAAACAAAACAAAAAAAAAAAAAAAAAAAAAAAAAAAAAAAAAAAAAAAAAAAAAAAAAATCAACGGAAAGAAGTGAGGTTAGGATGGTGGGGCAGAACGGAAAATCCAGTGTAGCGTAACCCAATTAGCGAGAGAATCAAATTGGAAGGACGCCTCGTTGAGGATCGAAGAAAAAAAAACAACGACTCGGGTTTTGGAAAACGGTGGATAAATAACACTGATTTCATTGGGAGTCGAAGAATGACCGATGTTGCCCGAAATACTCGGTAGTCGAACTCAGGACGCCCGCGACTTAGCGTTACGGAATTAAATACGGCGATATTAGGCGAGACGAAGATGACAATTGAATTAATAACGAAACTAAGACAGGTTAGAGGGAGGAAAATTAAAAAAAAAATGAATAATCGAGTCGTCTAAAGTGTGGGACTGACGACTGGCTGCACCCTGAGCTTTCTTCGTTTTTTATAACGTTTACACCCTCGACCCTCTCTCTCTCTCACGCTCTTTCTCGATGTCTCTCCAATACTGGTACGATACGTGTTTATAGGTTAGATTCGAGAATCCGACGATAAGTCGATAATCGAAAAACGCTACGGCGTTCAGACACCTGTCGGTTGACTTTGGTACTACCGTTCTTACGGACTTTCGATTCGCGAGTGTTTGCGGTGTTTCGTTGAAAATTACGTTTGATCGGGATTATTCTTTCTTTCATTATTTTATTTAGTCTTTTATTCTATTCGTCTTTTTTCCTTGATGGAACGCGTACGAGAGACAATAAAAAAATAACTTATTTTTGTTCAAATAATCAAACTCATTTCTTTCGTAAAATTCGTAAGGTCATTTAGAGGTTATGTGACTCCGATGTATCACGCAGATTATTTAATGATTTCTCTTTTTTTATTTCCAATACGAATATCGTGCAGTTCTGGTATCGTCGAGAAGACACTTTTTTTTTGACACTGCGATGCTATTTGCACATCATTGTCGATACGAACGAAAAACGACGTTACGTCATTCGCGACTCTCCCTATCTCTCTCGCTCTCTCTCCGATTTATGTTTCGAAAAATGTCGTTCGCGTGGAAAAAAGAAAACAAACAAAAAAAAATCGTCGAATGATCTCGCGCGCTTGCACTGCCCGTCCGATTAATTTAGATACCAGTGAATTCACGAGACACGAACGAGCAGAGAGGGAAAAAGAAACTACACGAGGACAACATAACCTGTTGAACTTCCGTTTCGACGGACTCTTGACTCGCGTATATTTAGAGTTTAAGGAATCGAAAAAAAAAGAAAAAAATAGCAACCAAAAGAGATCGAAGGAAGAAACTATCGTTTTCCCAAAATCCGTGTGTGTGTCAAGATGGAGTCGAAGTTTGTATCTTTGGAACCCGATTGTTAGTTTCTTCGCGTGTTTTTCCCGTTTCGATAAAAATTGCCACAACAAAAAAAAAACAAAAAAAAAATGAAAAACCAAAAATATTCATTCGTCTCCAAAAGTGCAAACTCCGAAATCGCGAGTTACGTTGCGCCCGCGTACAGCATTACGGATCTTCGTTCGCAAGAACTCAAGGGAGAAAAAAAACAAAATCACGTCGACAGTTACAGCCCGATGAGACAAAACAATCCGAAAGAAGAGAGAAAGAAGGAGAAGAAGAAACGCAAAAACAAGAAAATTTTTTGTTTTTTAATTCAATTATTGTAACGCGCGTTCGAACAGCGTGCTGGCCACGCGTTTAAACATTTTTATTTATTCGTTCATTCGTTATTTCCATTCGCGAAAACGGAACTTCCGCGCGTGCGCTAAGCGATTTTTCGTGCACGTACTGAAATATGGCAACGAGGACGGGACGCGGTGGGGCTTTTTACGAACGTTTGAAAAAATCGAAGTAAAAAAATAGCGTATGAAATACAAAAACCAAAAACAAAAAAAAAACACAAAAAATCCTTTTTTTTTTCGAGCGAAACGAAAAATGAAATAATTTTTGTACGCGATTGAAAAAAAAAAAAGAAAATATTCCCTCGACATCGTATTTTTTTGTCATTTTCGTCGATTCTTCGATACGATATTTTTCTCGTTTGCGGATTTGAAATTTTAGGAGCGAAGCCCCCCCCCTCTTTCTCCCCACCCTTCTTCCCTACCTCCTTCGAAAGAGAGAGAGGGCTGTCTTATTTTGTTTCGTCGATGTTTTTTTTTAATAGTAAATCGCCCGGAAGTCGATAAATCGATAATCGATCGACTCGAGGTGAAAAGCAAATAATTAAAAAAAGAAAACATCACACACACACACACATACAGAAACACAGGCACGGAAACACACACGACCCAAAACGCATTCGGGACATAATTGTCGTTCGTTGATTTCGTCGTAAACGAGTGAACCGGAAGAAACGAAGAAAACGAAACAAGGGAAAAATAATAAGGAGAAACGAATGTTGAATGGATGGTGTGATGACGTCACGAACGACGCGGTTTCGGGAGCCTACGGGACAAGGGCGATCCGGGATTTCGTTTTGCATTCCCGCCTTAGTCTGTACGCCTATTAAAACAAACCAAACAAACAGTATATAGATAGATTCATATTATGAATTACGATACGACGATTATGTACGATTAATATTGTATATCGCATGGATAATCGAGCGTACGTGAAAAATTAAAAAAAAAAGATGGCGGCTCGGAGGGG
>JAPYZJ010006246.1:0-10237 GCA_030522765.1 Ophioninae sp. B BG-2022a | reverse complement strand
GCGCAAACAATTTTGTACAAGATAAATATGTCGTAATTTAGATTTATTGTTATACTTACATTCACGTACAGACTTATAACATAAGATATGAAAGTCCGCGATACATTTTTTCTATACATTAATCACCTAAATAAGCTAAGTATGCATTTCAATAATTCAAAAGTCGCGCGCGTCCCATTGGGGGACGTCACGCGCGAGTCGTGCTCAGAGTGGTTTTTTTTTCGAAGCTTCGCTTCGCGGCCGCAGATGAACGTGCTCAGTGTCCATGCATTGGTGTCACTGCCGAAGGCCCGATCACACAACTTCGACCGCGCTCGGGTCTCTCCGAAGAATCTTCGAGCGTCGCTCGCTTACGGACAGGCTCTCCTATGATTGTGTGAACGGCGTGTACGACCCTAGAGATGGGGTAAATTTTACACGCGATCTGGCTGCACTGCCGAAAAGTCGTGTAAAACAAATTCAAATATGTATATCTTCCGTAACACAATTATCAATAAGTATAGTCATGAAAAATGCAAAAGCTTTATTAGTACCCTGAAAATATAATCATTTGTACACAATTTCAATATATATATATATACCACAATTTTGTTTAGCAATAATGTGCAACGAGGTTCAGAATAAAATTGTAAGTCGAAATGTCCTTCGATATTTTCGAATCAGATGATTCCCTACTGAGTTGCAAATGCTCAAAGTTCGACGAATCGAAGGAGCTCGAGATCACCCCACCACCGACAACCGATGGTGGGGGAAAGGTGTACGCCCCACTCACCGCCACGCCCCTGGTCATTTCAGGCGTCCGATAGGTCGAACTTTGACGCTCCATAAGTCAACAGGTATTCGTCTAATCGAAAAACGTTTCAGGACATTTCGACTTAGAACATTGTCTTGTATCTAAATTTTAATTCTTGAGCATCGGTTCTATGACGACCTATATGCAAAGCATCTTCGCAATATCGTTTTTCCGTGTACTTCACGTGCCATCTACATATACAGTCAGTGAAGGAGGAAGACCGAGAGAAAGAGAACACTAAGGGGCACCTTCCTTGCTGCAACGTTCGAGTTTTACGGGCAAATTTAATGTGCCCATGCTAATTGCCTTAACGCGGAACGGTGCGACTGTACTCAACCGCGAGCGCGGGCGTTTCGGCTTTGTGGCTTTCGGAAAACGACCTCTACAATAATATACAGGTCGTATCATATAGTACACAGGATAATTGATGAGAAGTACCGCGCTCGGTTCACCAAAGAGGCAACAACACTCGAGCACCAATTTCCCGCTATTTAAGCTCGATTTCATTCAGCGATTAA
The DNA here is from genome assembly GCA_030522765.1 of Ophioninae sp. B BG-2022a. NCBI lineage: Eukaryota > Metazoa > Arthropoda > Insecta > Hymenoptera > Ichneumonidae > Ophioninae sp. B BG-2022a. The sequence goes on along the minus strand of JAPYZJ010006246.1, from coordinate 8,926 downwards.
ACGTTTTCTTTTCTCGCTAAACAAGCGACACTACAACGCTGATAAAAATAAACCTCAAGGTATTTTTTTTACTTTCCGAACTCTGTAAACCTTGTAAAAATAACTCGACCATTCTTCTCGCCCTGGAATAGACACTCGGAAAACTATTTTACATTCTTTCACGACTTTGCTGTAGGTCTGATCCCCAAGTGGTCTCCATTCTACTCTCGTTCAATCTCCCGTACGTATATACTCTCTTCATATACCTCGAGGACATCGCGATCTTACGCTCGGTGGAGTTTTGCATGATACCGTCCCCGCTCGAATGGCACGAGAGAAAAAGGACCGGATCCTTCTGGATGGAGTACTTGTATACGTGAACTACATACGAACGAACGTGTAAAAACAGTCTCGATAAGTTCTGACAGAGCTGGAGATATTGTATCATATGGAAACGAATGAGAGACCTCACGTACATATATACGTATATATGCAATTATATACGTATAGCCGTAGGTCAGTAACAACTCGTCGTGAGTACACGTAAGTGGTTTTGTCCGACTGGTAGAAAAATCGGTATATTATTCCAGCCGAGTTACACATGCTGGAAACCACACATCCACGTGTACACATGTGTTCCTGTACACAAGTACACGCGTGTGCAAAGCTTGTTCCAATTCGGTTGTAAATCTCTCGAGCATCCTCCATCCTAACTGAACTTCAGACGTATAAAACGTACGGATGCGTATGAAAAACAATATTTAAAATACCACAATTATAAAAAAATACGAAGAAAGTTATAACCGAACAAAAGTTTGTAAGCAAAATAAGAGAACTAGATTTTTTAATATATTTTATGGTAAATTGACTTCGAGAAACATTTTCCGGCGATTCGTTATTAGTTGAAAAAGTATATTTGTAATATTTAGAAGTGCCTCTTAGTTTAGTGTTCATGACACGAACAATTTAAGGTATAGGAACATACAATAAAATACCGTAGAAAAAGGCACTCGAATTTACATCTTTGAAATGCAACGAGATTTTTCAAAATTTGTTTCATGACGACCTTAATCGTATTTTTGCAAATACAAATCATACATTTCTGGAAATTTATAAGTGAAACGATTGTAGCGTTTGAGAATGTAAGAAACCGTGGTTTGTCACTTTTGGACAGCCTTGTTGAATTTGTACCGTTTTTCCCCCTGCCTTTAACGCCCTCTGTAACACAAGACTCACCTTTCTAAATAGCTCATACAGAACTAGTTACGTGATGAAAAATAAATGGAGTGCTAGATACAAATTTCGATACCAGCTTATAGGTTACGTATGTATGGATCGCGTGCGACATCGTGGTCATGTAAAAGCTCCAGTATTGTCGGTATCCTGCCTTCCACCTCCCTCTCACCAAGTCCTCCCTTGTGCTCTCTTCCATATTCTCTCTTTCGGTCCGTGCTCGATCACGGCACGATGCGAGCGAGAGATGATTGTTGGCGCATGGTCGAAGTAAGGAGCAAAATGGTAGTTGCTTGGTAGCTAAAGGCAGAAAAGCCTCTTCCTCCCTCTGTATCTGACTGACAATCTAATATCTACGGCGGTATATGGGGAACCCCGTCGTTCCTTTCCACCGTTCTTTCTTTTCTTCTCCATGCATACAGACACATACACACGTGCACATACGTATGCTATACATCTGTCTCACTTTCGCGAAAAATGACGCTCGGGCTTTATTTCCTCTTTACTCCCCCGCGCACTCGGGTGCGATGCACACATCCGCCCCGAAGGCAAAATGATCGCCGACGGAGGATCGCTCTCTTCTCGCGCAAACACAGAGAGTTGGAGAGAACGGAGCAGACAGGGAGAGAAACAGAGCGCGAGAGAGAGAAACGAGGAAAGACCACATGAGAAGAGAGGAAAAAAAAGAAGAGCGAGAGAAAGGGAGGGAATAGCTCGCGATATTATAATGTGGAAGCGCAGCTTGGAAGAAACGTGTATCTCGCGTCCGCACCCGCGGATAAACTACACAATGTGCATCGCGCAATACGTGCACCCCGAGAAACTGAGAGAGCGAAATAACGAAACGTGTAATGTTTCCATTCGACCGTGAAACTTTTGTACGTCTCGTAGCCCATCACCAGGTCCACGTTCGCGATTACTCTCGAACATTATGATGAACGAAATTACCGAACATCTTGACCAAGACAGAGTGAGAGAGAGAGAGAGAGAGAGGTAGAAAGGAAAGGGAGCTGGGAGAGAATCGAGCGTATGCAGAAAACCCGCGAGCAAAAGATTGCTCGTTTGCGAAAGACTTAACGTACGTGGTTTTCCTCTTCTTCTCTCCCTCTCTTCCTCGATTTTCTGTTACCCTCATTTCCTTGCCTCTCATCTTTTCTCATTCTGCGGTACCCGCATATACGTGCCATCTTTCACGGTCAAGCGATCTTTCTCACGGCGTTGCATTATGAAAATAATGTGATAGAGATAGAGAGAGAGAGAGAGAAGCAGGTCTCTCGGCGTGAACTATTTGATCGAAGGGCACAGGATGCGATTGCTTATGTGTATACATGGAGGGAGAGAGAGAGAGAGAGAGAGAAAGGAGAGAATAGTAAAAACAGTACCTTACATATGTGTTTTTAAGCACCGGTGCAGAGCTTTCACGACCAAGAAAAATATGACACAAACAATACAAGTCCTCGGCGAAAAAAAGTATTGCGTTTTTTTGTTGCGAGTGGTAATTGCCTTGGAAATTAGGCATTGTGGAGAAAAAATAAAAATTTCGAATTCGAAATTTCACGAGAATGAGATTTCCTTTTCATTTCCCATTTGTTCATTCCCATTTATGAGAATGTAGCTTCCATTACATAATAATTATTATAACTATTATATTTTTTAAAAAGGAGGTTGAACATCATTAAAGAATAATCCCCAAAAATACTCGCCTGATTATCGTGACTAAAATTCACCGAAAAATCAATTTCAACACCCGAGAAATGATATTAAACATTTATTTTCTTTTCCCATATCGCGAAATAAATTTCGATTTTTTTTCCCAGTACTCGCAAAATATCCTAATAAATACTATTCACTACACAAAGAGGTTATATTTTTGTAAGTCGAGGGCAGTTCAAAAAGGCTATTAAAAATTTCTTCCAATCGATGAATTTCGAACAGACTAAGCTAGGCCATCTTTAAGAAACTACGTGACCGCCTCGTCATCACCCTCTATACGTACAAAGGTCCCCATAACTATGGAAAAAGCGGCGTTTGCCGCGAATATTTATACGTGTCCTCCGTCATCGTGTATTAAGCGAGGCGCAAGAGGGTGCGCGTATCGCGTGGGTGCAAACTGCACCATCTCTCCACTATCTGTAAACAGTTAAGTAGAATAGAAACAAGGAGTTATCCGTAGTATAATTACATTTTGCCGAGTACTTTGGTGCTCCCGGCGGCGGTGTGTCTCTCGTATCTTATCCACCAGGAAAAGGAGGCGCAGCCCGTACCAGACGAAACAATGCAACGCTCCAGGACGGAGAGCATCTACCGTTTTCCCTCTTTTCTCTCTTGCCACTTCTACCCCCCTTCCTATATATATATATATCTTGTTCTTTCTTCCTCGAAAATCTCGTGGTTGTTTAACTAAACTTGGAAATTTGCGCAGACCGAAGCGATAAGGTTGTATCTTATAGCTAAATAAAACATAATTATGGTTTTACTGGCCGGGGCTCTGCATGAAGCTCTCTTGCAAAGATATCATGTCTCTCTCTTTCTCTCTCCTTCTGGTTCACCACCTCTCTTCTTTCCACTCTTCCTCTCTCTCCCTGGCTTTCCGGGTTGGAGCCCTTTCTCGGAGGTCGACGTTGCAAGGTGGCGAGCGGAGGAGCGTATTTGGAAAGTTTGTTAGAGCGAGACCGAACAGAGAACCCAAATTATTATAACTCGCCTGTTTGCTTGCTAGGCGAAGCAAAATCAGGTAATGTACATGTAAGCATATATATGTACGGATGTATGTATATACGCGTGTATGGGTGCGTATTATGTAGGAAGATAGAGAAAGGCCGGAGAAAGTCTTGATTCAATTTTAGTGTCCCGGGCTTGGGTGTGCTACGAACCATCCCGTTTGTACGCACGTATATTCACGTGTACGAACTCCCCTGAGTATGCCGATGGGGCAGGTGAGGAAAGGAGAGCTTTTGAAAGAAGCCGAATGCGAGTTGATAAGGTTACGAATGTGTAGAGTTTATTGGATAACGAATACGATTGCATTTCTCATACTTGTGAATATTGCAATGAAGCTGGATTTGAAGTTCACTGTTTGAAGTGTTGATCTCTGTCGAGTGGTTTCTGACCTCATAGGCTTTTCGTATCTGTACCTGGTGCCTGGTATGAGACCGGTTAGTTTCATAGAGAATGAAGTGAAGAACCCTGTTCGAGCAGATGAAACGAATTTTGGAAACTAGAAAAAATGAACATTTCCTTGGTGTTCCATCGATGCGAACTTAGAAGTGATTTTTTTTCCAGCCAAAAATTAGGGTGTTGGATTACGAAACGATATTTATATTTGAAAGGGTATCCATTTTTTAATACTTTGGCTAGATGAATTGCCGTGATGACAGCTAATAACAACAGTTCGGCAAAAAGGCAAAAAATTATAGCTGTCATCGCGACACCGGACTCTCTTTATTGTCGGACTGAAAACTCTACTGACAGGTGTTCTGATTTTTTAATAGGAGTACGATTGCAGATTTGCAGGTACGTACGAAATGCGAGCGATTCAAATTTCGACAACTGGTCCAAATTTGTACCAAGTCCTCTATACAAGCGGATCCTCATTCCGGCCCCCTCTGCCCATCTTTCTCTCCACCGTTTCGTTCCAACTATTATTCCCGTCTTTCCTCTCCTCCATGTCCGTACAACTCTCTCAGTTAGCCTCGCCACAGTGAAAGCTCGAATCTCCGATTGTCCTGTCCGTATTCGGCGCGTGAACTCGCAACTATTGCGGTAGATGATGCATGAATGGTTAACCACTTGGATTCCTCGCGTCCCCGAACCTTTGCAATACCTACCTTTACCGCCCTTGTTCCCTTTTCCATGTCCTTTCGAAAGCCCAAAATCGTGGAAGGGAGAAGGAGAGACCGCCACCGTTATAGTCGAAGTCGTTGGGCACGGTTCGACGTTTCTGCCCAATAAGCGGATAGTTTTGCAAGCGCCGAACAGCCACACGAAAGTGAAGAGAGATATAGAGAAATGAAAGGACAGAAAACGTAGAGAGAGAGAGAGAGAGAGAGAGAGAGAGAAGATGGAAAGATGAAACGGAGAAACCCCAATGCCATTTCCTCTCCCGATCAAGGAATTGGGTCACATAGTTGAACAGGTTTTTAGTCGAAATGAGAGCGTTCGTATTTACTATGTATGCACACCGAGATCGATTCGCATTCACAGAGGGCAGGCCAGCTAGTTTCAGTAGTGAGAAAAGTTAGCAATCTAACTTATAACCTCATCCGATTAATGCGTTCCTTATATATATATGGGGAGAGTCCTCGAAACCGTTCGACGTTTTGATACCGCACATTGAACGGAAATGGCGTTTGAAACACACTTTCGGTTACTAGAGTTCTCTTTGTGAAAGCATAGCGATATCAGGATCTCAACGTCGTTTCTTTCTTTTACAGAGTTAGACTGATGAGAAAATTTCGAAAAATCGTTCTTCGTCCGAGACAACTATTGAAGGGAATGATTCAATAGAAGCGTCATATGTTAAAGGCAAACTTATGTTATAAGGATATAACTGCTATGAAACTTTAACTGCATTTTTATGGAAACTATGTTTTTTATTATGTAGGTACACGATTGTTTCCATTTTTCAAAAATAAAGTCGCGCAGAGTTTGGTACATTTGTTCAGTGTAATATTTCTTTAACTTTGACTGGCTCCTCTTCAATATTTTATTCATTAGTTGTTAACAATAATGAAAACCTGGAGTTATTTTTTCTTACATTTTATTTGAACAGTTGACAACAATTTTAAAAACACGATTCAAACTGGTTTCGCTAAAGGGAACACGATGACGAAAATATATCGACTGAATCTTAACCAAAATTATACAAAACAAATCCAACACCATCGAGCCTGTTAAGTTAATTTACTTTTAAATGCAATTTTGTACACAAGTTTATTAAAATGCATACAAATAAACTTTCGAACGATTTTCCAATCATCGTATTTATTTGAAAAAAAAAATCTATTTTGTTAATCATCCCTGATTTTTGGACCGGCTAATCCCCTTAAATTCAAACGCGATTTTATTGATTACAAATCCAGAAAGCTACACTTCTTCGCACGCGTGCAAAAATTAAACAAATTTGGGGAGAAGAAGATCCTTATGAGTTTTGGATAACCCCAAATCCACGGGTTTACCAAAGGACGCAAAAGTCACATACGAAGCCGGCGAGACACGAAGCTCGCGAAGCAAACTGCGTTTATTAAGCTCATGGTGTATAATGGAATATATAGAGAGTCGTTTCGCGCTTTAAGCTCCGCGGCTTGAAAATAATGTCGGGATGCACAAACTGCAGGGAACAGTACCGCGCATCGAGTTCTCTCACGTTTCTCCGCATAAACGGTAGACGACATACATGTAAACCTACCTTTACGCGTTTAGTTTCACGACGAGAGAGCCCATGGGGACGACGCGAACTGGGGGACGAAGGGACGTACGCGAAAACCGTATCGCGCGTGTATAAAACGTTTCTCGTTGCATCTCGCGCAGAGAGCACGGGATCTCTGAAATTGTTTGCCCAGAGCCGAGAGCTCGGAGAGCGCCCACCGATAAAATTACGACATTTACCTCGGTGAATCCACCGCGATCTATCTACAGCTATACAGGGATTATAAGTTGTTACAGAAGGAATATTCGCAGAAACTTGTGAGACAATTGCTGCTTGTGTTGCTCATGATCTCACGAATATATGAGTCAAAGGTTAATGTCAAAATATCTGTCAAAAAGTCACGCCAAATCAAACGCTCAACATTTCCAACGAGCTAATGCAGTCTGACAGATGTGGGTATACGCATACATTTTCTAGAAAATATTTTAGGATAAATTTAAACCTGGTCAAAGACAAACATCTATTGCTGAAAAATACGTCGAAAAAGGCTCACTTGGATGAAAGAATGTTAAGAATTGGGGCTACGTCATTTTTTCGGCGAAGCTTTATTTTGAACACCTTCTCCTGTCAGTCATACTTAGTCTGGCCATATCGATAGATTAATCCAGCGGATCATGGGATATGCTGTAAAAGTGCACGTGCTTGGGTGTTGATTCCAAACGATGACACGAAATTAATAGAGATATGGAGATTGAAAACAGTTTCAATCAAAATGCAAAAGAAATAATTATTATAACACGATCAATTCGTGGAATCCTTCCATCACGTGGTAAATTAAATTGCAGACTTTCGAAACATTAAACTATGCAATCCAAAATCGTGGATGTTTTTTAAATATCAAATATTAAATATTTACAATATCAAATGTCCAACTAATATTTGAAGTCTGATATACCGAATATAAATTTGAAAAATCGTATATTTGAAATTTCACATTAATAATAATTCATAAAGAATAATTATATTATAGACAATTATTAATCATTGATGGACCAAAAAAATTAATTTTTGTATGCGATATACAGAATCTCATTGCTTTTAACTGATCTTTTTCATATGTATACGGGACGTTGCATTCTGACGTTTCTATTATTTTAGTGACACCGTCCGGTGTAAATCGCAAAAATAAATTCGAACTGACAAAGTGTAATAAATATAGCACATCCGATACGTTCGTCTCGCTCTAAAACGACTTTTCAGTATTCGTACCTGCACGATAGACGTGCACTGCAAATGTTGGGTTAGTATTTCTGTAGATGCGTGTACCCGTGGAAACTGTGGACTCCCGCTATTCCTCGGGAGAAATCATGTCGCGCGCTTTCGCCAAGTTTAGCCTTCCCCGGAGTGCTATCGAGTGTAATTGCAGCAAGAGCAAACTAATATAAAGAGAACGAGTGGGGTGAATCCCGAAGCGTTGTCTCTCACTCCTTGTATCATCGCAGGGAAGTTACCGTTGAGAATCTTCGTCCTAAGTTGCAACACGATCGCACAGGTATCCCTTATGTATAAAAAAAAACAACCCTTCCGGACGTGCAGTGATGAATGTCCTAGAAAGGTTTGAGATTCTTTACCTACAACCGAAAATTAGTTGCCAAATTGGATTTTTGACGTCTACTTTTCTTTGTTAGACATCTACTTTCTTTCTTCGCCTACTTTCTTTTCCAAATAATTAATTTAAGTTTAATTATCGAAATGGATGCAAGTGTATAGGTTTTTTTTGTTAATAAACAATTTAATTGAAACAGGTAATGTTTCACATGTGACTGCGGTTGTTAAGGTACAGTCGCCAAAATTCGTCCCTGAACCTAATTTCGTCCCCGTTGGTTTTTTCTTTCCGAACTAACGCCATCTGGTTTGGTAACTCGTATCGAAAGTTAGTGACCTCAGTCCGCTATTATGATCATTTCGCAGTGTGTCGGAGCTCCTGTGAAAAGATATTTAGAAAAGGAAAAAACTGTTCAAGATGAGTTTTTTATTGAAATATTGTCGGAATTATTCAGTTCTTGATATACGTGACGTACTGAAATAATATTTTTAACAAAATGAGTTGTAATTGCATTAGATTGAAATCGTTAGGAAAACATTTGGGTTATGAGAGGTGTTTCTTGTTGGATGGATGTTATTGACACAACTAGTAAATTCTTAATATCGTCCCCCCACGTTGTCCTAATATCGTCCCGGGGACGGTATTTGGAACTCCGTCTTATTCACAAGGGTATTTCCGGTATTTTTTAAAATATGTTTTTCTTTTATTTTTTAGATGCCAAAGAGAAAGTTGTGGGATAA
>JAPYZJ010006245.1:0-10238 GCA_030522765.1 Ophioninae sp. B BG-2022a | reverse complement strand
AGAGAGAGAGAGAGAGAGAGAGAGAGAGAGAGAGAGAGAGAGAGAGAGAGCGATGCACTTGCAAGCGTTGTCAAACGATTCAGCTTTGATTCCGTCATAGAGATAGAGCCGGTCGGGTCATGTGGGCGATGATCGTTTGAAACGAGAAGAAACGTTTCCTCGAGCCTCGACGTTTGCATAATGCGTGTGTCGTTCGGACTAAGAAGCTCTCAGGAGAAACGAGCATGCAATATGCTATGGGAATGCAAATAGGGTTGGGGAGAGTAGGGGGTGGGGTTGACAGAGACGGAGAGATGAGAGGAATTAGATTAGATTGGATTAGACGGAGAGGACAAAAGCGCAGAGAGAAAGCTAGAAGAAACTTGAGATGCGATACGAAACCCAATACTCGAAGAGTAAACGCACTCAAGATCATGGAGAACAATAGGAGAGACAATGTGTTTTTTTTTGTGCGTTTGTGGAGCGGGCAGAATCTTATAGTAGTACATTTGTCACGTACTGAAAATATTCCAGAGGCATACATGGACCCCGAGAGGAGCGTGCAAGGAAGTCTACTGACATCCCATGTTACGAAAGAAATCCGATAGAAAAGATAGGGACATTATGGTTTTATTACTAAAGTTACCGCTTTGATAAAAGCTTGAGACGTATGGATTGTTGTACAAATTTCTTTATCACCTTGTCAATGAAAACAGTGTCTTCTTCCCTTGCATGTTGCATACGCATTAAGAGCATGGCAAATTTTAGAAAATCAGTCTTTGTAGAATTCATAGAGACAGAAATAGATCTTTGAATTTTACGAAAAAAATGTTTCGTCCTTGAGAAATTTCGATTTACAAATTTCGACTATCTCTCGCACTCGTGTGTCACGTGGTACGTCTTCGAGATGTCCTTAAAACATCCGCATGATTTGTATTTGACAATACGTAAATGCCTAATTTTATATACCTAAGTTTAATTGCAAAGTTGCACCGTTATAAATTATATCTTATTACTAATGTTAACTTAACAGCATAATGTGTGGATGCAGATCCACCTCTCTGAAAGTAACAGTTCTGGCGACTATGAAAGCATGTTACATTGCTCCCCCCTTTTTGGCGTAGTTGGAAATGTTATAACGAACACGAGAGGTCTGAATATTCGTGGGTTATTCGACATTGGTCGGATGCCTTGCCGTGCGATAGTTGAGCAGCAGCATGTGGTAGAGGTAACAGCATCTGACTTTTAGATCGGGGAACTCGAAGTTGCGCCTGTTCCCTCGGTGCGGGGATAAATGCCCTCAAACTAGTTGTGGATTAAAGCATGACAGAGGAAACGCCGGGTAACGCGAGATCTGTGAAGGAAATCTTGGATTCCCTCTCTGCCATCCGCGTCCCGCTTACCTTTCGACTCCACGTCTATAATCCCTTAATGGAGTCGTCCGTATTCGGAGACGTATCATGGAAGCAACCGGTAGTCGAAACGAGAGCACACACGCTCTCTTCCACTTCACTCTCCACCGGAGGGGGTGTTTGAAATAGTTGCGAAAGCAAACCGGAGAACGACGTTTGCCTTCAAACCCGGAGGCGCTTGCGTCTCAACTTTGAAAGCCTGTAGATCCGCGGAAGCGAGCGCGAAAGCGAACGGCTGTTAAAACGGACTTTATCGCGGCTATGCATACAGGAGCTTCCATGAATCGTGCTCGTATCTCGGGGCATAGAATAGAACGCGAAATTTCGGGACGAAAAGTTCTTATGCGTTTTTCTCTAGGATGCACCGTTGCCTAGTTATGGAAGGAGTAAGCTGTTAGCCAATAAGGCGTGAGGGGGCGGGGCGTGGGCATCCTCATTGGGCGCATCGCGTCCCCCACCGCCAAGTTTCGCGGTGGGGGCTTCGGGCGTGATTGGCGATTCGTTCACTCATCGATATCTCCTGAACGGTAGATCCTACAGATAAATTGATGAGGACTTTTTCCTGTAGATTTTTACGAGCTGTGCGATCGTGTTTCTCAAAACGCTGTACAAAGCATTTTTACTTGAAAAAACCAAAATGGTTTTCAGAATTAACTCGGCAACTCTTGCACCAATCATTAATATGCCTGCGAACCTTTCGCAGTATTTTTTTTTTTTCAAGTTTCACGTTTACCCGTAAGTCTAGGGAAATCCATTTCGAATGCCGTGCCTTTATTGTAGCATGGAACTACGCAAAACTTTCGTCCCAAAAGGATTAAATAGCGCGTGCAAAGTTCGCAACGTTAAAGCGTGGACATAGCTGCACGAGCCGGTGAAGTCCGAGAGGCTGGATGGAAATGCGATTATGCGGTAGTCGGGTAGTAGACCCTCCGACATCCGACAGGCCATAGTTTCATCAAGGGAGATCTTGAATTACTCCACACTCAATTAGAATTAGTCAGTTTCTAGTCGCTCCCTTCGTCTTCCCCCTGACCACCGACCAACCCTCCCCCGCTCTTCCGCCCTTCATCATCTCGTCCACTACTCTCCCGCTGCGTCTCGTTCCGCTAATTGGAATGAACAACTGGTCGCGAGCTCAGCGTCCGACGTTGTGCTCCTATTCCTTTTACTCGTTTGTCGTTTCGATGTACGCATGCGCATATACATATATCCGAAACTATGCCGCCCGGAGAATATTAATTACTGATCCCACACCGAGTGCGTGAAGGGCTCATACCTCGGAAACACTACGCGTACTCGCGTCACGTGACACGCGCGCGCTTTACTCTCCCCGTATTGGCGAGTGGGTGGGTTTAGCGGTGAACCGGTACCGCCGCGCCGCCTGGCGGTAGCGTCTCACAAGCTCCTCGGTACATGCGAATTATCTTCCATCCTCATTCTTTTCTTCATTTTCCCAAACTTTCACTATTTTTTTTATTTTAACAACCATCATTTTGTTTTTATAATAGTGCACTAAAAATTCAAATTTCTCATTAAATATGCCATTAAAAATTCGATTTGGTTTTGAAAAAACATTCAAAGCTTTCGACGTTTCATGTTTTTTTTTTTTCACGTTTCGAAAAACCCTCAACGAGGATCTAACTGGATCTATGGAGAAGTAAGAAAAATTGCCTTTCTTCCTGTTGTTCATTTTTCCCCCCGAAGGTAAGAAGATATTTCCAGTTATTTCGAATACGTTTTTTTTATCGCCGCGGAAAAAATTTAACAGCACAAAAGACGTGTAAAAGATGCTAAAAAAAACATGTCGTACTTTATGCAAAAAAAAAGATTGTTCCGCATCTCCGAGGATTCGGAAGTTCGACCCCCACCCCCATCCCTCTGCCTTCGCTCCTAAATCTCTCTCGCTCTTGCGGCGTTTCGCATACGGATATCCTTTGAATCTACAATTACGCCACGCACGAGTGTAAGACCTCGGTTCGTCGAGCTTTTCTCGTTCCCCTCGAAACCACCCTCAGATCTCATTATTACGTACGGAGGAGAGGTCTCGCGGGCGCCATATCCGAGCCGCGGAACGAACACGCGGCGAAAACCTCTTCGCTGTCCGAATAAATTCCACTCACGTTTGCCGTAAGTTTCCGCGCCGAATACTAAAACCACGTGCTTTTCCGACCTTCCATCCGCTCTCTTTACCTCTCTGTCTCCCTCTCGCCACCCTTCCCCATTCCTCTTCTCTTTCCCTCTCGTGTTTCTTTTTTTGACGATTTGAGTTTGCACGTAAAAAACAGGATCAATACTACTATTTCCGACTCTTTGGATTTGACTCAAAGATCAGATTATTATTTTCCAACGTGGAAATATAATTTCTTTTGGATTATTCCATGGGATTAATCATTTCCATCGAAATTATTATTTCAATATTGATTACGCTTTTTAATAATAGTAAACGATCATAACGCCTTAAAAACTGTTATTATTGTTTTTATGAGTAATATTGTTTAAAACTTTTTATTTGTATTCTTATTTATTATTACTATTATTGTTATTATGTTTTCTTATGAAAGTGATATTTATGACAATTGTTATTTATAACCATTATTTAATAATAACAATAATTTTTTTTTTGAAAAATGAAACGTAGAAAAAAACAAATAATTACGTGTATCAACGATATCACATTTCGCATTGATTAAATACACTAGGTCTAAACAGCTTAACGAAACGTGCGGGGTATATTCGTTGACGTTTCACCCATGTGCCGACCATTCGTGATAGGGATAAAAGATCACCACGAGAATCCCAATGTTCTACGTGTTCCCTGGTGTATTATTGGAGATAGGCGAACGCTCCGAAGCTTCCTTTGGGGTAGAAGGGACGATGAGCGTTTCTTCATTTTCCTTTCTTTCCCTCTTCGTATTCTCATTTTGTTTGCTCGTAACTAAGAAAAGCCCGGATTTTCTTCTGCCGCAAACTCGACGAATTATTTTTCGATTATACCCGGGGAATATACTCTTCAGCGTGCCAAGGATTTTATCGTCTTGAAAGTTTCCGAGGAGTTTCCCCGGCGAACTTTACAGTTCGATAATAATATTTTGATGGTAAACTTGCGGTTTGATGTTTCAACGATGTTGGTGGTATTTTCTGTTTCTTTTCTCTTTATTTCTTCAATGAAGTTGAAGGGAATTTCGTATCCAGTTTTATTGAAAAAACGTTCCCAGAAAGTCTGGATATTTTATTTTTTAAGTATTTTAATTTTAATGTTTTATTATTGTTAAGTTAATTTTTATCGAATTTTTATTATTTTAATTTCAATGATTTAATTTTTATTTTTTGTATTTTAATTTTTATAATTTTTCTTTGTTAATTTTGATGCAAAGTTCATTTCTTTAGACACCTGAGACTTTAGAAATGCAATCGTGGGTTAAGGGCTCTCCTCTAGGCATTTTCACATGGTTATTTTTCTTTTCTTTTGTAACAGAAGGGAAAAAGAAATTCCCCCGAGTTCTCGTGGCGTACTTTTGAGGGAATATCCTTCGAACCTTTCCTTCTTATTTCCTCGACCCCTCGATTTTTTTTCGCGAGGGTTTCAAACCCCTGAGGTGTATCCTTCTTCCTTCCATTTTGCTCTTTTTCCTCGTCGCCCACAAACACGCCTCGGCGTTGAGCAAAAAAATTGAATTTTCACTCTTGTAACATCGACGAAATTCGACAGTGTGGAAAATTAAATCGTCCCAACAATATCGTCCCGCTGTCATTTTTCTCTCTTTTTTCTTGCGCCTCGGCTCCGTGAGGAAAAGAAAAGTGCAATGGAGAAAAAAAACAAAAATACTATTGGCAAGAAAAAGAATTAATGAAAAATATTTTTATTTCGATATTCACATCGCGATCACTCTCGCACCGTAAGAGTTATTTTAGTTGCGATGACGGGTGTACTTCCATCAACTTTTTTAATCGTCCTGACCTTGAAACTATTTCGGTGTGACCTCGAGAAATTAGCGCGAGGAAAATTTGGCTATTCCATATAAATATCTAAAAAGTTTGAACCTTCCAAAATACTAAAAATTTTGTCTACAATTTAAAAAATTGCGCGAGACTAAAAACTTTGGAAATTAAAAAACAATATTATTCTTGGATGAAGCTTTCGGAAATTCGGAAAATTTTCTCGAAAATGAAACGGTGAAAAGTAGAAACATTTTTTCTAGAATGAAAGCTTCGAAAATTTTATGCAGCATAGAAACTTCGAATTTTTCGAAGTGTCTCTGCTACCCCTCTGGGATAAGAAATTCCAAAATTTTTAAAGTATACACTAAGGTTGAAATTTTGAAAATAAACAAAAATCTTTCTAGGATAGGATGGAAATTAAAAAACAATTATTCTAGGATGGTGACTTCAGAAAGTTTTTAAGTTGTATCCAGGATGGAAACTGTGTAATTAAAATATATATTCTCGAAGATCGAAACTTTAGAATTAAAAAAAATTCAATGTAGTGTAGACTTTTTTGGAATTTTTGAAAATTGTTTCTAAGCTTCGGAAATTGAATTCAGCAATAATGAAAATTAAATCTTAATAATTCAGTTGATTCTCAAGGCTTTGAAAACAAAACAATTTATTCTGGAAACTTCGGAAATTAAGAAAATTTATTCTACGATAAAAGATTTGAAAATTAAAGAAATTCTTTCCAGTCATTGGTTTTTACGAGTTTCTTTGAATAATTCATAATTCATTGTCATTTCGGAAAGAAAACGTGACGAATGGCCAAAGAAAAATGAAAATTTAGCGAATACGCTCGTTGAATATAGCTCGCGTTACGAGCGTAGATCATTGTGAATTTTTTGGAAAGACACGTGCGCAAAGTGCTGCTCGACGGGTACCTACGTAAGAGGAGTAAAAGATTGCCGTATACGCGGAAGATAACGGCGCACGGTGTGTATGCACAGATGTTGCCAACGACGGCTCTTTCCCGCTCCTCTTGTTCATTCTCTCCGAGAATAGTCAAAGAATCTGTGTGCGTCTGCGTGTAATTTATAAAATTAATTTTCCATAAATGGTCAAAATATAAAAATCGTTTAAACATTTATTCCCTTGTTCATTAACGAACTCGTGTACCAAATTTCATTAAAAAAATATTAACAATTGAAGTGATTGTAAAAAATGTCTTAAAGATTATTCGTCTGTCAATCAATTTCGGGTTATTTAAAAATTTGAAAAATCCCTCAAGCGTTTATTCCAAAGATAATTAAAAAGTCTCGCATCGAGTCGTCGCGATGTAAATCGATCGACAAAATCATTGAGAAGATTATTTTCTGAAGATATTGCAATAAAAAAAAAATATTTGATCATTCAAGACGAACGTGTTTTTGAGTTTTTAAAAATTTACTCGGCGTACCCATAGCGTATGTACCCTGATTTCAGAGGAAAAAAAAAACATTCCACACAGCTGTGAGCCAAGGACATAATCGAGCTCGCATAACAGAACACCCGTATGTTTATGTTACTTCCGCGGAGTCAACAGTCCGCGCTCTCCGGATAAATATAACCAGCCCCACCGGATTCGCTTTTTCCGTACTGTTGGCAACGCAAAACAACGAAAAAACATGAAAAAAACGGAAAAAAAATACAGTTCAGTGGTTCTTCCCTCGTCACGTTGCGAGGAATTTTTTCGTTACCTTTTTTTTAAACTTTTTTTTACCCCTTTTCTCCCGCCTTGTCGCCAACCCTCTCATTCTTCAATCGCGAGTGCCAGAGAAACTTGGGAGACCACTCGTGAGGGGACTCTGCCAAAAACGATAAGATAACACCCCCCCCCCCTTTCTCCGTTTATTATTCCCCGTCTGGCCAAGTCCCAGCCGTTAGCAATAATCTTTGAAAAATGCTCGAGTCTGACAAGAAAAATAAACGCAAAATGAAAAAAAAAAAACGAGGCAAATTTTTTTTTCTTTCTTCATTCGTCAGATTTCGAGAATTTTTTCATCACTCATCCTTCAAAAATTACGTTTTCCAAGGAAGGATAGTGAAACTAATTGGAAAACAATGAAAAAAAAAAAAAAACATTTTACAATTTTTTACGATTATTTTCATCACCTCTCATTGAAAGATATAATTTTTCAGGTAAGACTGATCGAAAAATTGGATACAATTGTACAGTGTTATTTTTGTAGGAATTGAAATTTTTTAATTGTAATTTTTCAGGGTAAAAGATATATGTTTGTGACGTTTGAAAAATGATAATAAATAAACCGATATTTTTGAGCTCGAAGTTTTCATGGTTTAAATGCAACACTTTTTTTGCCTGGTTTTATTTTCATTCGCATTTTTATTAATTTATATTCTTATGGGATTCCAATTTTACATCTTTAAATGAACAAAGAAAAAATGAACATTTTTTATTAATGATAATTAATAAAATTTTTGCAACAAAGATTTAGCAAAAAAAATGTTGAAGAATTGAAAAACCATTTTTGTTGCCGTCCGACGATGGAAGCTTTAAATCCACACGAGAATTTACGACTGTTCGTACGGCGGAGGAAATATTAAGTGGGGATACTCATTCACACGCGGTCGCAAACGGGGACGCGATGATTGAGAGACGTAACCTCGAAAATTGGACGGTTCTGTGCTATGAAAGTTGTAATCCGAGAAGCCACGTCGAGAATATCGTATTCAAGGGTTAGGCTACTGCGAGAATTTCGAAAATCGTCGCTTGAGGAAACTTGAATTGAAGCGGAAACTCGAATTAAAGTGGAAATCCCAACATATGGAGTAGGAATCGTAAATTTAAGGCAAACTTATTATTATCACGATAGAGTTGCAGATTAAACTGGAAAAGTGATATCTCTTTCGAAATTGTTTGTCAAAACCATACAGACGATTTCTCAATAGTTGATAACTTCGGTTCGACTCGAAATGTGATACACTTATTTGGTGTAATATTGTATTGCAATAAAATTGTCATCATTTCGCTGTAAAATTTATCTTTACCGATGCTTTCCCTAGAATATTTGTAAAGCCAGGTTTTAAGCACAATGATACACTTTTTCCTCGAAAAAAAAAATTTACACATTTTATTTCGATTACAGAAGATAACAAAAACATTTGTAACCAATATTATCTATTTCAACAAAAAAAATCGTATATTTTTATTTCCACACGAATAAAATTCATCTGTGCAAAAATGTTCAAATGTTTCGTTAACATCCAAAAAATTCTTCAAGAGATCGTTTATAGGTTCTTGAATAATTAATATTTAGCTAAATAATACTTGGTGCTTAATAGTACATATTTTTATACAATATTATTTTTAAAAAAATGTTAAATAATACATTTTTGTTATTATACACAGAAATAAATGTCAAAACGATTTTTCAATCTCAATTATTTCTTCGAGGTGAGTTTCTTCAAATCTCGATGCTCGGCTGAAACGCAACGGAAATAATTGTACGATCTTCAAAGTAGCAGGACCCCTTAACTAGAAGAATCGGAATATCCGTTCATATATCCAATAACGAGGATCGAAAATCTCTCAAGATCGTTCGCACAGTTCGTATTTCTTAGAAGACCCTAAAAACCTTCATTTGTGGGATTGTGGGTACGATTTGACGCGTTGACAAATGAACAAAAAAAAAAAAAGACCGTAATATCGATTCTTTCGAATCCTCGGGTCGAAATTCGATATATTACATTTGGGTCTAGACGACACCGCAATATCCAAAAAGTCCTTCTACGAAGGCTGCTCGTGTCGTTGCCGGGCCAATTATCCAAGCGTCTATCAGCTTAGATCCATTCTCATCCCCCGATCTTTGTCGTCGAAAAAAATGCGCAAGAGGAGGGCCCAACGCAGATCTCGAATGAAGTACAATGGACGACGATCCTGGCAAACGCAGAGTCTTGTGCGAATGAAAAGACCAGTCCTAACCTGAAAAAAAAAGCGGTTTAGGGTTTCTCTATCGACGGTGAAACGACAGTCCCCCTGGCGTTCCACCATCTCGATCAATTCTTCGGGGCTTCTCCCCCGTGAGACAATGGACTCGATGGGACCCTCAATTCGTTGGAGAACCTTCCCTGCAGGGAAAGAGAATTGTCAGCACCCCCGGGGAAAGCCTTCTCAAATTTCGCTGAATCAAAGGTGAATCGCATGACCCCGACTCGCCTATGCGAAACACCGGAAGTGCCAGGCTTGCGGATTTACGCGTGTCTTCATCACCCCCCAATGAGAATGCGAACACAGCTTTCATTAGGGCCGCGTTATGAAAGCGACCCACGGGCTCGATCGATTTTGTTCGCGGAGCTGCTTTTTGATGTTGCAACGGATCATGATGACGTGGCGGATGTTTGGACAATCGAAGACCTAGCGAAATCTTGTTCTGGTTTGTTTGTTTGTTGTTTTTGTTTTGAAGATTCTGTCGTAAAGACCAGGCATTCTGATAGTGATTCAAGCCCAATATCTGGTTCATTGGGGGTTGGTTGTTGCAACGGACCATCATGACGTGGCGGATGTTCGGACAATCGAAAACCTAGCGAAATCTTGTTCGGGTTTGTTTTTTTGGGGTTCCGTACCCAAAGGGTAAAACGGGACCCTATTGTTTTCGCTCCTCTGTCCGTTCGTCTGTCACCAGGCTGTATCTCATGAACCGTGATGGTGAGAGAGTTGAAATTTTCACAGATGATGTATTTCTCTTGCCGCTATAACAACAAATACTTAAAACTAGAATAAAATAAATATTTTGGGGACTCCAATGCAACAAACGTGATTTTTTTTGCTCATTTTTGCTCGATCTCGATAACGGCAACAGGTAGATGCTTGAAATATTCACAGAATATGGAATGTATTACTTTAAAAATAAGTAATTATAT
>JAPYZJ010006244.1:0-18249 GCA_030522765.1 Ophioninae sp. B BG-2022a | reverse complement strand
GCTTTTTTCGTGGTGCATAATTTTTGGATTGGTGGGGAAATATATGAAAAAGGAAATATCACATGTCATTGGTCGATTAGGGAAGGAGAGATATTTTCTAGAATTATGATTGGCTGCAGACTATGATTCTCATAGCCTTCGTTCGAGTTCTTGGAATTTGGTCCGCCACTCGTTATCTCGAGTGTTGGAAAAAAATAGGGAGGAAAACGAGCCTTGTTCGCGTCGCCGCGTTTACCCCAAGATAAACTTCATTGGCCTGGGTCTGGGCGAGTACATGGGAACTATCAACTCAGTTTTATGACTGGGTCAGCTTGCCGGCTCGAAGGATTTTCTTTCGGAATGTATATTTTAGAGATAGAGGAGCTGCTATTTTGTCCTCGTACGATCATTATGAATTCAAGGATTTGTACCCTTACGAGTGAGGAGGTTCTAGTTTTTATGCGTTTCCTATGGGTCGCTTAGCGTATACAATTTGCAGCTGGCGTTCGACAACCAAATTTAGTTTTTCGTTATATTGTCGGTGGACGTAACCCTAAATTGCTTTTTAGTGATTAAACTTAAACGTCTTTTAGTAATTATCTAAATTGTCTTTTGAAAATTGACCGAAAAGTCAAAACCTATTGACGTTTATTTGCTTCTATTAAAATATTTATAGATGCAATAATCTCTGATGTTAATTCAAATAGGCATGCAACTCTTGGTAACGCAATTAGTTCAAATATATTTTTCATCTCTGGTATCGTATCACAGGAATATATAAAGGCATCGTATGCGATGCGTTTGTCAAGTTTTTTTTTCGACACCACATATTTAATAATAAAGTGAGTTGAACCTCTCCGAGCCTTGGCTGTATCATTTTTCGTAAAACTCACACGTGAATTACTGATTTTTGCATAATTCTACATTTATATGTTAGCCTGGTCTCTTGTCTAGTCTCCTATAGTCTTTTTGTTTGTGAATCTTGATTGATGCGGATACTGTTGATGCATTCCAATGGGTGATGATCGATAATCTAAACACTTCAGAAGCTTGCTATAAGCCACATGCAGCTATATCCTATTAATTATTCCCAAGTGCTTGTCGTAGCATGAATCAAAATACACCATACAACGCACAAGAAAAATAATGACGAAATGTATTCCATGACCACTCACATCTTGAAATACTGTCGAAACTCTTAGATCATAATGCAACGGTTGAATCCTTTTGTCTCAATTAACAAAACCGATTGATTTTTTCGTGTCACAACTTCTGTAGAAATTATGTATCAAATTATACAAATTTTACCCCGTTTTCTGTCGCAATTTTTTTAAATACAAAAAAAAAACGTTTAATAAGCTATTCGTCTAGCCAGTTATCCAGATTAAATCTGTTGAATAGTCTAGAATCTAGTTTAATTTCGGCAATGTCTTTTTTATAATGCCGGAAATCCGCAAGAGATATGCACTTCCCCTTCTTGCACCCTCATCCCGAGATATTGCGCTAGGCGTAGGCTAAAAAAAGGGAACCGCGATAAATATATACCCACGTCCCCTCAGGAGTCTATGACAATCCCCCTTTAGTCAATGACAAAAAATAATAAATAATTATTAGATGATAAATAATCGATTGTACTTTTTGTTTTGTTATTGTCCCGGATTTCAGCACGTTCCGTCTTCATAACAGCCGACTCTTTGGTCGCTAATTAATCTATCAGGTGTGGTAAAAATAACTCCATGACTTTTCAAATAGATGGCTTTAGTTATCTGTAGCTCCCGTTATATAAGACCGATGGGGTTCCATTAAGTGGTGTTCGAAAGATGAAGTGTAGTATTAAATAAACTTTTGCGACAGTTTTATAATTGGGTGACTCGGTTTTGGTTGAGCGCGCATCAAAGATGGACACTAGCAAAGAGAAATACGCCAAGTTTTACAATTTTAATTCGATAAAGGCGAAGACGTAAGCCAGGCAGCTGAAAATGTAAGTAGCGTTTATAGTCCTGATACTGTAACAGCCGATAATGCGCAATTTTGGTTTTGTCGATTCCGTGCCGGTAATGTCTATGTCAAAGTTACACCACGCACTGTAAGGCCAACTGCCGAAAATGTCAATGAAATCATCGAAATTTTTCAGTCCGACCGTCATGTAAGCACTGTTTCGATTGCCCAAAGGCTGAAGATTGCACAAAAAATTGTTTGGAACCATTTGAATAGAGTTAACGCACATAACGCACGCCAATAACGCACACGAGTTAACGCAAGAAAATCTCATGGACTGAATTTCCATCTGCGAATCGTTGCTGAATCGTAACAAAATCGACCATTTCTCAAGCATTTGGTGATTCGTGATGAAAAGTTGATCACTTACGACAACGTGAAGCGAAAAGGGCCGGCTGAAACGGTGGTCAATCCAGGAGTGACGGCCAGTAAGGTTTTACTATGTGTTTGATAGGTTTAGCAGGAAATCATCAATTGTCAGCTACCCCCTTACGGCACAAGTCTTAATTCGGAACTGTAATGTCAACAATTGGACCGTCTGAAGGAAGCAATTGCCCAGAAACGGCCAGCTTGGTCAATACGTGAGAAATTCTGTGCTATCAGGGCAACGCTAGGTCACACAAATCGATAACGATAAGTCAGGAGCTCCGGAAGCTTGGATGGGAGATTCTTCTGCATCCACCTTATAGTTCGAATATGGCAACAAGTGATTACCATCTGTTTCTGTCCTTGGCGAACGATTTTTCTAGTGAAAAATTTGCTTCAAGCGGGGCTTCTGAACATCGACAGCCTCTATGTTTTGCCAATAGGGATGGGGACTTCTATGAGAACGGCATAATGAAATTAGCTTCAGTTAAGCAACGAGTTGTCGAACAAAACGGTGCATGTTTTACCTAAATCGGATCATTCTAACTATAGTAAATATGCCTTCAATTTCATGCAACAATAATGACTTTCTTTTTACACCTTATATCCGGTGAAGTAAAAAGTTCTCCGTGTTTTCTGTTTGATATATCATATTTAGTGACCCATATACGTCGATGTATACATCGCACCGGATCGAAATATAGGACAATTTAAAGGTGCCATCACACGTCAAAGAAGATATTTGACAGTTTTGTGTTTGGTGAAGCGAGTTGTGTGTTACAGCATTCCAGCATGGATTAAAAAAAAAGTCCATTCATTCTTCATAATCATTACGACCGAGATGAAAAGTCAAAGCAGACGACCAAAAAATATTTTACCTGTTTATGGATCGAACGCAACAGAAAAGCGGTGGTTCCAATGATTGCCTTCTGGTAATATGGACCTCGAACATAAGGCCCGGTCTGCTAGACATGTCAGCACTCATTTTATTACTCAGGATTGGAAGATTAGCTAGATAACCGCTTAGAACCATTTGTATTAGGATGGTCTTGAGAAAACGATCGACGTATGAGCGCCACACGAATTGACGCGATATAATCTTTTCGATCGAATGGATGCATGCGATTCATTGCTGAAACGTAACGAAATCGATCTATCTTTAAAGCGGATGGTGACTGGTAATGAAAAATGGGTCACATACAAGAACTACAACTGAAAAGATCAGTGGCGTAATAACAAAACGGCGCATAATTGATTCAAATATGATTATCCTAACTATGTTAATTTCGTCATCGATGTAACGAGAAAAGCGCTTTGAACTTTTCGCTCCATGAATCAATTTCGTTATCATTTATGTTACAACTTTTAAGTGGTGGGTATCTCGAAACATTGCTTTGCACTTCCTCAATTTAATGAACGAAACGAACATATGTGAAGTATTTTAATTTCTGAATGCTCATTGTTATTCGTGCGTAACTAATTATGTAATCCGTTTGAGTATACATGGCATGGCATTAACCGTTTTCAATGCAGATGCGATCAGTGCTAAGCTAAAGTCAATCTAATTTTTTTCATTATAACTTTTCAACTTGCATATGGTCTTATAGCGTGACGGAAACTAAATAAGAAATACTGAATCTATGGTACTATATGGGCATTAAAAGAAAGTCAGCAACAAGCAGTGAACCAAGGCACGTTAAAGAGCGCGTTTTGGAGAATCTGAAAACTTCGTGACGATGAAACCAGCAGCATCAAGAAATAATATTGTGATGTCGGTTAGGGGAAGCTTGATGATTTTAAATTACAAGGGAGTGACTGACTCGCTACAGAACACGGTTGTAGAAAGAATCAACTCGGTGAACACGAAGTTGAGCTACTTGAGATCCGTTTATTAGACGGACAGAGATTCGGCGTCTTACAAATTTTGTGATTTACTGACTACCTTAGCCTATAACGGAGGAACTTATAGAGCTGAACCGTGGGAAATTGAAAATAGTGGGAGGAAGGGCTTACACAGGGCCGGATCAACCATCTCGGGGCCCCTAGGCACAGCTCGTTTCGGACCCCCCCCCCTTTTTCATACCACAACAACGCAATTTGGAAATTGTTGCTGTCTACATTACGAAGTAGAATGAAGGTACCATCATCATCAACAACAGACTTCAGTCATCACATTGCAAAGGTATACGCCTTCCTTCAAGTGAAAAGACTTTCGCCACAATCTACAGAACGAAGTATCGGAGTCATTTAAAAATGAAACAAAGAATAGAAAAATCTTGCATATTTTTATTAAACTAACATAAACAGTAAAAGCTGAAAATGTACATATTGTACTGATTAAGAAGCATGTTTAAAATCAACCCTTCTCATTTTTTTAGATACAAAATCGTTTAAAACTTCTTGAAAATTGCCCTTTTCTGATACATCATGTTCAATAGACATTATTGCCAATGAATTTAAACAGCTTTGCGACATTGTTCATCGAAGACAATTTTTTATTTATTTTGATTTAGAAAAATTTCGTTCTCCTGTTGCGTTCGTAATCATACGACTTCTGTAAATTCGCTGTGCCGCCATTACATTTGGGAATGCCGATTGTGCCATGTTACCATCAATCAGCTTGTAAGATTTTTCAGCAGGTATATTTTTTTCTTTATTTCCGGTATCCTCTAATTGTGACACCAAGTATTTGAAGTGGACCATCTCGTCTATGAATTCAGGTTCAATATCATTGCAATAATTCTCCTTAAACTTAGAGCATGCTTTTCTAATATTCTCATCGGGCTTTTTCAAGAAATCCGTTAGGAATCCAAACAGAGAATCCATTCCACTATATGCTTCTAATCGTCGCGACAATTCCGTACAGAGCATGTCTATAACGGGCAAATAAGTTTCAATTTTTAATTTATCTGTACCTCTATGAACCACTTCTTCTGCTGATCCGCCGTCGTGATGTCTTTTTCTTCTTCGCACATGTTGACTTTCATCTCTGTATTGGAAGTCAGCTTTTTCATTTGCTTTCATCTTGTAATCGTCAAATAATTCTTGTTGGGCAAGTAAAAAATCTAAAAGAGTTTTTAAAATATCAACTGCTGTCCGAAGTTCAATAGATGACTTTTGGAGCGATAAACTGACGCTATTGATTGGCTCTAGTATGGTAGCCCAAAGTACGGCCATTGCGACGTTTTCTTTTTTTTCCAAATCCTTTAATAGACATCTGGCCTCGTGAACCACTCGTGACGGCTGAGTTTCATCGCCAACAATAAGCTGTAAAGCTTTCTGGAAACTGTTGTAACTCTGAGACAAAGCCTTAGTCGCATCGGCCCTTGCACACCATCACGTGTCTGATACTCTTTCCAGAATCAATGACGAGAATTGCTTACGTTCATCACCGTTATCAAGATGCTTGAGCATAATTGCCCAGCGATGAGTTGACGCCGAAAAAAAGTTGTATAGTGCCTGTACTAATCCGAAAAATGAAATTGCTCCAACGCAGCTCTCAGCAGCACATACTCCAACTAAATTCAAGGAATGCGCTGCACATGGAACGTAGTGTGCGAGGGGATTAATTTTATTAATGTGCGCCTGTAGACCATTGTAACCAGACATATTCGACGCGTTGTCGTGAGACTGGCCTCTCAGATTTTTTATATCAACGCCATGTAGATTTAAGAAATAAATAATTGTGTTGGCCAGGTCCTTCGCTTTGTGACTTTCTATAGGAATAAATCCAAGAAAACGTTTTGATACATCTCCATTTGACGCAACTTATCGCAGTACCACAGTCAATTGATCAGTATAAGATATGTCTGGGGTTGAATCCAAGCTGAT
Source organism: Ophioninae sp. B BG-2022a (assembly GCA_030522765.1). Taxonomy (NCBI): domain Eukaryota; kingdom Metazoa; phylum Arthropoda; class Insecta; order Hymenoptera; family Ichneumonidae; species Ophioninae sp. B BG-2022a. The sequence goes on along the minus strand of JAPYZJ010006244.1, from coordinate 12,075 downwards.
TGAGTAATATTTGGCTTCAACAATTTCGTTCACAATGAATTTAAAAACCTTATTTCCCAATATTTCAATCAGTTCCTCGCAGATCGTTGAAGACAAATATGAATGCTTCCCCTTGCCTACTGAACCATATTTGGCTAAATGAGAACTGAGGAACGGGTCGTACTCTGCAATTCATTCTAAAATTCCCGAATACTTGCCATTATGTTGAGAACCAAGGATTTCGTTGTCACCACGAAACGCTAATCCACGGGATGATAAAAATTTAAGCACTGAGACCACTCTTTGTAAAACTTTCACCCAATATTCTCTTTCTTTGTTGACTGTAATTTTTCAAGAGGTATCTATTCGTCCTTGAACACGGTGCGTTGCATTATTCTCATGTGATTGAATTCGGTGCCATACATTTTTCCAATTAGAAAACATAGTTTGAAATTGTAATTGCTTTTGAACATCACCAAAAAGTACACACGGAAAACAGTATACTTTCCCAGTAGATGGCGAATACATGAGCCACTCTCGTTTAATTTTACCACCACTGATATGTTTCCGAAAAAACATAAGATGAGAAAAAAATCGTTTTTTGCCATCGTCGTATTGTCAGGCTGAAGTAGAAAAATCGCACTCAAAGTGTTGACATTCGTTAGGATTGCTAGTACACCAAAAATCTTTTACTGCCTCGGTAATATTTTGCCGTAAGCCAATGTCATTCTCATATTCTACTCCTAGACCTAGAAGTGTTTCGTTTTGGTGTTGTAATTGGACCTCGATCTCGGTTTGATATTCCTCAGCTCCCACTCCTACTCCCGCCAACGTAGCTGTTTCTGGATCTTGTTCTGACTGTTCACAAATATAGCAAGACATCTCTACTGGTTCCACCGCCATCGTGTGGCTGGCGAAAGTGCTTGTTGACGCTTGAGGTTTATTTTCCGTTGATTGGCGAAAAAACCCAAGCTGGGAGAGGTTTTGTGTTATCTTTAATTGTTCATTGAGCTTGTTTTGTTGCTCTTGTCACTTTTTACATTTTCCCGTACCACTTTGATATTTTTTCATCACGGGTACCTCCGACTCCGACATTTTGGTCCTGAAAGAAAAAAAGGTAAATAACCATGTGATTAGTGCGGAATTTACACATAACTAATAAGTTCACTCATTTCATAGACAAGTTCACAATTAATTCTCTATTTAATAAAATTGATCATCAACAAGTCAATAACATCCATACAGGATGGTACAGGAGTATAGGTACAGGAGTATAGGCCTCCCCTCATACGAGGGGAGGGACCTGAGCCATAAGCGCGCGGGCCCAATCCAAATTGATGAATTCATAATTCTTCGAATTTTTTTCGCAGATATCACGATATCTTCTTTCACGGTCAGAGCAGTCAACAAATGTACTTAGTCTTCCGAAAAACGAAAACTAAATCGTGCATGGCTTGTCCGTAATCGAAACCGCCAAAAAACTGAACCTAAATACCCGTAGATACCTATATCACAATATATACCTATCTAGATATTTCTATCATTGCATAATATAATCTCTACTTCTATATATCTGAATATCTGAAGCAAAAAAGTTCTTCAACACTTCACACTCTTCAAATTCTACTTTACCTCGAATAAGTATTTCAATTGAAATCTCGTAAACAAACTTACCTGGTAAATGGAACTTCAGTTTGTTACACTCCTGCTCTCGCCGATTTTCTCGAAGAACTTGAAGTCTGTATAGACTGATCTAGTTCCCTCAATTAACAGTGATTTTTAAAACAGTAATAAAACTCTTCTAATTGTATTCACGGACCTGAATCGCAAAACTCGCATATCGCAATCGCCGCACCGTTGAACATAGACGTACCTACAGTAAGTTTCCAACAAAACAGGGATTCCCCCAATCCTGTCATGTAAGCCCGGGATTTCTAAAGTGTACGCCGCGGCGCCGGAGGCGCCCTGGTGCGCCGTAGAAAATAGAGATTGGAATACTAGTGCACTGCGGGTTGAAAAAGATTGGGAACCCCTGATGTAATTCAAAGCAGTAATGCCAACGTTACGAAAATAAATTAAGCTCCACAATATCGAAATATGACGATTGAATGTGTAAACCAAAGTAAGGCTAAGTTTTGAGGTGGTTTGAGTTTTGTTGCATAAAAATAATCTTTAACGTATGTTTTTTTTTTTTTTTTTTTTTTTCATTTTTTAATCGGGAGTGCTGGGCCGCTGGTCATAGTGGGCCCCTAGGCACTGGCCTAACATGCCTTATGGATAATACGGCACTGGGCTTACGTGACGCTTGAGGCGTTCTCCGGGGTCTTTCCGCAGGGATAAGGCTAGAACATAGTTTTCTGAGAATTCAGAAAACCAACATTTGACCACTCATCTCATGACCGCGGTTGGGCGGAAGCCATAAATTTGGTGAAGGGCCGACGATAGTTCGAATGCAGCCGCATCGGACGGTTATGTTAAAAAATGTACGCAGGAGGAATGTTAGGGGCCTTCTAATATTTGTGTAAGAGTTTTTGTCGGAATGTTAGTGGATGAGGCGGATGTAATTAAATTGGAGAACCGGGTTGGACTGTGGGAAAGAAAACATTCTCAGCCTATACTACAATATACATATTTTCTTACGTCTAATGATATAAGGTACAAGATTTGTTTTTTATTCTTCTCATGCCACTGTCTAAGTTTTGGCGGATATAAAATCGGTTTGGAATCGAGATTAGTATTTGAATTTCAGAAGATATTTGTTGCAAAATTACATCACTTGGGGAATCGTTATGTTAGATTCGTTACATCGTTACATGGTTAGATTCCAAAATATGAACGCGAACTTCTCGTATTTTAAGTGCTCTAATAATACTTGGTTTACTGATTTATAATTCATGCCTGTTTTTTTTCTCGTTTTTCTCTTATAAATCTGCAAGGTACGTCGATTTGATCATAGTTAATGGCTTTGTTTCTGAACTCTATAATAATGGTATCGTCGAAAGGGATACTTGTTCTTTCTTTGGATTCGAGAATAAAAGCAAAGCACATAGAATTTCTACGTTGCATCAACGCATAAATATATTTCATTCTCCTTTTGTGATCTACGAAACAACCATGATCATTAACTTCAGAAATGCCAGTTTTAACTATCAGTAAGCAAGCGTTAGTCGAAGCGTTACAGATCATTTTATTAAAGGCCAAATATTTTTCGGAAAAGTCTGTCAGTGTAATAATAATTTCGTCCTGTATGCATTTAGAATTCGGTGACACATTCGGTGTTGATATTTAAGAGGGAGTCGCACAACGCCCCCCCCCCCTCCTCGTCCGTCGAACAGGGTCACAGTTTCCCATGGATTTCCTAAACCGTTCTTCAAAATTTCCGGAAATTAGACCAGAAACTGTCAAATTAATAGAGGAACGTCCGTCTTCTCCCCAAATTTATCAAATCGAAAAAATTACAGATTATATTACCATGCGAGCGTCGTGATGGAAATGCGGTGAAATAAAAAGTTTGGTTATGATTACGGCTTAGAGGGGAGAAGAGCAGCGTAGCCATATTCGAAACACACATTTTAGGTTTTCAACCATTTGATTCTGTCACATATTTTAGGAAAACCACGGGAAACCATAGCTTGTAGGTATTTGTTTACGATTCTGAGAAAATGTCGTCCTACATTTGTGACGTTTAGTATCGACGAATGCCGCTGGGCTGTAGGGGAGAAGGGGGCATAGTAGGGTACTTAATGTTTAAACATTCCTAAAAACTAAAATAATGTGATTGAATGAAAAGTTTTAACTTAGAATGAAAGCTTAACTCATTGCGAATGCCTATGGATATATTTATGTTGATAACGTAATTAATCTACGAGATGTAAATACTTGAATGAAAAAAGGCATTTGACCCGCTATGCCCCGTGTATACAGGTAAAGTGGGGTCTCCTATGGGGCTCGTTCAAAATTAAATACAAATGGGCAGTATCTAATTCAATGACCTTATGCTTGTTGATTAAGATATTGCTTGTTGATTAAGATTCATAACAAACTATAACACACCACAGTACACAAGTTCGTTTTAGAAAATATTGCTGGTCAATTTCACTAATTTTTTTAAGAAAAACCGGGTTTTATTATTTTTGCTTACATCACACAAACGCGTACCGAAATGGCGTGGCTCGAGTATGGATGTCACGTGGCGACTAACAACCAATCATAGCGAGCTATTTGACAGTTTGCAAAGCATTCGTTTCGAGCTGCGTAAGGCTCGCCCTGCTATGTCTCGTGGCCCAACTATGCCCCCTCCGCCCCTAGATCTCGAAATTTCCAGTGTGTACGTACACTGCCGCTCCAAAGTTTGGATACACCGGTCGATATTTTTTGCCGAACTTAAAGTTGGATAAAGCATAATTTACACGAAGCCAACACTGGCAGCCAGCGCTGGCTGCCAACACAGGGGAAAATAGAACGCCCGCCTATTTTTCGTGCCAGTGAATTCTGTCCGCATACCCCTCGACCCCCGCGCCAGCGCTGCGGACACGTGTAGACGCATCTCGCCAGGCACTGGCGAACGTCCGTGCGGTGTGTGTCTCTTTGTTTTTTTGTTTGGAATTTGGCGCCAGCATTACTGGCTTCGTATAAACAACAGGGGCCAGGCCAACGCTGGCTTGCTGCGGGACTGGCGCAAGCATTTCTGGCCTCGTGAAAATTATGCTTAACTCTGCCAAAAAAAAGATATCCGAATATCCAGAGCGGCGTTTTAAAAAGGATATATAAGGCTTCAGTTTATACTATTTAAATATTTAAAAAAAAAATTTTTCTACCCGATACGGACTTTGGTACTTGACCGTTTTTAGGCTTTTTTCGACCATCGCGAATCCGGCGCCGAATCTAAGGAAATTTTTTTTTATTCTTAAAAGCTTCAAAGGGAATGCAGAAGCTCCATATCGCTCTTTTTAAAAAATATTTGCGATTTTTCTTTGACATTTATTTCATTTTTTGCTACAAACGATACATTTTGAGAAATTCAAAGTAACCCAAGAACCATATGTTTTATGAGAAAATGTTAACGATACCAAAAACTGCGTATTTTCATACTAAATCGCCTCGAATTTTTTCTGAATTTTTCTCTGACATTTTCTTTTTTCGAGCATTTTTTTCGAAATGTACGAGTCAAATTTTTTTCTTTCAGGCCTATAAAATGTTTTAAGGCACTCAAAACATTAAAACATTACCTTAAACCTACCTACCTTACATTACCTTAAAACATTTTATCGACCTGAAAGAAAAAAAATTGACTCGTAAATTACGAAAAAAAATACTAGAAAAAAGAAAATGTCAGAGAAAAATTCTGAAAAAATTCCAGGCGATTTAGTATAAAAATACGCAGTTTCTTATATCCTTAACGTTTTCTCTTAAAACCTATGGTTCTTGGGTTGTTTTGAATTTTTTAAAATGTATTGTTTTTAGCAAAAAATGAAATAAATGTCGAAAAAAAATCGCAAAATTTTTTTAAAGAGAGCAATATGGAGCATTCCCTTCTAAGTTTTTCAGAATAAAAAACAGAAAAAGATTTCTTAAGATTTGGCGCCGGATTCGCGATGGTCGAAAAAAGGCCTAAAAGCAGTCACGTACGAAAATCCGTAGCAGGTAGAACATTTTTTAAAAATAATATTCAAGTAGTGTAAACTGATGCCTGATATATCCTTTTGAAAACGCCGCTTTAGATATTCGAATATCTTTTTTTTTTTGCAGGGTTATAAAACTTTAAGTGCGGCAAGAAATATCGACTGGTGTATCCAAACTATTGAGCGGTAGTGTATGTACGTATATATACTCATACACGAAGCCCGTCGAGGCTTGCCAGACGCTAGCGACAATGTTGCCTCGTTGTAGATAGCAGTAACTTGCGCTAATTTCGTTTTACCACAGCGAGCCGATGCTGCGCCGAAGTTTTGTTGCGCGTGCGGTCCCCTATTAAATTTGTACCGTCTATTTGTGAATGGATTTTCTCTGAGAGGATGTTTTCTTTCTCAGAAAATTTACCAGTATGGGTGGCAAATAGTTTTGAGTCGAATCTATATCTATACATGCAAGCTCGGCATAAGAAAAATCGTCAATTGATTTTTGATGTAACTATTTTTTCGAACTGCTTATTTCGAGACTTTAATAAATTCTTCTGTAGGTATTTGTAAGGGCCTAAAGGCAGTTCTACGTAAAAAGAATCATGAGTACGCTAGTTCTCGACGATTCTACGTAAATTCTCACACTTCCTTACTTTTTTATTAGTTACAAGGTTAGATTCGACATGTGTCTTATTTCGGATTAATCGGCTTAAATAAGCTAATTCTACTTCTGGTAACTTGTCACGGACAAGTATCATAGCATTGGCGGATGTTTTTTTTTTTCAATTATCTTTTATCCCGAATTGCGCGGATATTTTTACATATTTTTGTAAACGCACTAATATGGACATCGCGCGATGTAAACGAAATATCATAAACGAAGTTATAAAAATCGCTATTCGTATATAACTCCGCACGAATAGTCCCAATTCCCAATAAACTAAACGCCATATTCGATTTCAATCAATAATTCATTGTACTCTCGTAGAACTCTGTTATTTGCATTAAATACCAAATAAATGTAGACGAATATGGATTTTTAATGAATTTTATCTCTTAAATAAACCTTTCTGCGGAAAATGGTAGAGGGGCAGTTCGTGAACAGCACGAAAAAAGACATGACTCCTGAAATCGCAAAAAACAATTTTTATTCGTAACGCTGACACATAAGTCGCGAGTTTAAGACCCTCCTTCTGTTTTAAAATAACGACTTCGCGACGGACCAAACGCGAGACAGTCACGCACACACACGTGACCGGGCCTACGCGCACGCTAACACAATTTCCGCGGGCTCGTATCGGTCTCTCCTCTGTCTCCCCTATCGGCCAGGCGAAGTTTCGGGAACCGGGCCCCCGCTAATCGGTCACCCGGCCGAGCGCTGCATTTTCTGATAGTTTCCTGGTCACTTGACTCGCACGCGAAACATCCTTTGACCGATGATCTCCTGGCACGTTCATGCCGGAATTTTTCCACAGCCGGGCGGGAGGACGCCCGAACGATCGGGTCAGGTGTCGGAACACCGCACGGGTTCGCATCCGTGCCCCGCTGAAAGGCGGAAGGCTAATTCTCCGCGAAGTCCTTCCTATCCCTCACTGCACAATCAGTAATGAGCTCTCCCTTTCCCGCACGAGCACAACGGGCTCGACGGGAGAACGACGGTCGCGCGGCACACTCACTCTGCAAACTTGTCCGGCACTATGGACCGCGTCAGCCCGATATTTTTCCCGAACTCGTGGACCCTGTCAACACGATATTTTAATCTAAATCGCGGGCCCCGTGTACGCGATACTCGCCTAATGGTGCGAACCGCTGTTCGACGCCACGCTGGATATCCCGCGCGCGACCGCAATACGATTACTCGACGAGACGTTTAAGGGTTCGCTACACTTCTTAACTCGCGGGGACACAGTAATCTCGCGGCCGCAACGATCCCGTGAGCACGGAATAAGGCTACCGGTTTGTTAACGCAAAAGGCGCATGTCAGGCTTACCGGCTTTTTTCGCACTCAATCGCTAAATCTCGGGTGATTCACGCATCCATCGCGCTCGAGACGTCGTAGGAAGATCCCTTTCTCTTTCTCGCCGGTGATCGTGCAGGAGTGTGACTATCTCCTCCCCCTTTCTTCATACGCGAGTCACGTGGTCCTGCCTATAGGGTAGTATTGCGCTTCCCGAATTCGAGAAAATGCTGCATAATTATCGCGCGATTTGCGAATACGGGATAAGGTGACAATGGGTAAAAACCCGACAATGCTCGCCTGTATTTGTTCTGTCCCCCCAAAAAACTGTTAACCTGTAAAAGAAAAGCGCCAAGTAATAAAACGTTACTAGCAAACATTACACCGGCACACAAAAAAAATTGTGTGTACACCGGGCGCCACCTATTTACGGGCATGTTTTTCGACCCGCTGAATATGAATTTCAAGTCAGTTTAGGCCGTCAAGCCTTCAATCTCAAGTAAATTGCAAAAAACCCCAAAAAATAGTGAAAATACGATGTTTTGGCAAGAAAAAAAATTTTGGGATCTCAGGCAAGCATAATTTTCATGTATTTTGGTCTGTTGAATACTAATTTTGATCGTACTTTAATCATAAACTTTTTTAATTCTAAAAAAATTGTAAACAATCACCAAAAATTGCAAAAATCGAAGAAAATTAGGATTATCTTGGTATAAAAAATTTTGTGGACCCGGATTGACGAAGATTTTCATGTATTTTAATCTGCTTGATCTGATGCTGCAATAAATTTGGCCCATAGTGCCCTCAAACATTCATAAAATTGCAAAAAATCGATAAAATAGCAGAAAATTGCTGCTGGTAAAATGGAAAAAAATCTTTCAAACACAATTAAATAAATTTCTTGTATTTTTTATTGACAAAATACAAGATTTGAAAAAATTGTAAAATTTATGATCGAATTCTGTTTATACGTCATTTTCAGAGGTTTTACAATTTTTTTGCATTTTCAGATTTTAATCTTGTATTTTGTTAATGAAAAATACATGAAATTTCTTTAATTGTGCTTAAAAGATTTTTTTTAATTTTTTTCAGCAGCAATTTTCCGCTATTTTATCGATTTTTTGTAATTTTATGAAGGTTTGAGGGGACTATGGGCCAAATTTATTATAGAATCAGATCAAGCAGATTAAAAAGAAAATCACAAAAAATAAAAAATACGTTACCCAATATTTTCGAGTGTGCTCTTGCAGAATCTAGGGTTAAAGTTGGGTTTTGTCCATTAGGAACAAAAATATGACGGCCTTCAAACAAAAAAATCAGAAAAATCGATGACACTTTTTTTTCATGATGTTTTTTCACATTGAAGCCGTGGAAAAGTCTATTCTTTTTGTCAACCATGGGTGCACGGAATAGTGGCGATTAAACAATACATTCTTTTCGTTCGTCTTTACCAATTCTTACGCCCAAAATAGCGCGTTTCACTCCCTTAGTGACACGAAACATTTGACGCTCAGCGTCCCAAAATGACGAGTAGTTGTATTTGGAGGAATATTGGTTCTTGGGGGTTTTTGAGGTCGCTGATTATGATTCTGCTCTCCAAATTCCAAAATTAAAAATGGCGCATCAAATACGGTGGAAAAAACTGCAAAAGTTCATTTGGATCGGATGAATCGTAGCATCTGGGGGCTTTCAAGGTCACTGATTATAAATCTGTCTTTAGTATTCATAGATTCACATCTTTCGTTACAACATAAAGGTATAAGCGTTCATTCTACCACGTACATGTCGTTTTCTCTGGGCCATGCCTAGAGTAGATTTAAGAGTTATGAGTAATTATGAGTAATATGTAAAAAGTAACCCTTTTACTTTCATATTCGATCGAAAAATCTTAATTTATCAATACTAAAGACATATTTATATTCAGCGACCCCGGAAACTCCCGAGTGGCACATTTTATCTAACTCAAATAAATTTTTGCATTTCTGATCGCCATTTTGAACTTCGGAATTCGAAGAGCAGACTCATAATCAGCGACCTTGAAACCCTCCGAGTGTCACATTCCATGCGATTCAACTGAACTTTGGCATTTTTGTTCGCCATACTGGCTCCTCCATTTTTAATCCTGGAGTTTTAAGAGCAGAATCTTAATCAGCGACGCCATAAACTCCCGAGTACCAATATTCGTCCAAATCAAACTACTTTTCATTTGGGCACTAAGCGTCAAATTTTTCGCGTCACTCAGGGGGTGAAAAGCGTCATTTTGGGGGTGAAAATGTTGATAACGACGAACTAAAAAAATGTATTGTTCAATCGGCACTATTCCGTACACCCATGGTTGAAAAAAAGAACGAACGTGTAAACGCCTTCGATGTGAAGAAAATTTTGAAAAAAAAGTGTCACCGATTTTTCCAGTTGTTTTTTTGTTTCAAGACCGCCATTTTTCCCAAGGCACGAAACCCAACTTTGACCCCAGATTTTGAAAGAGCACACTCGAAAATACTAGGCAACGTATCTTATTTTTTTGATGATTCTTTTCCTGATAATAAAAGTCTAGCTTCAAAATGAAGGAGAAAATCGCGATTCGTGGGTGTTAATGGGTTAAACAAATATAATAAAGCAGGTGGAAATTATACGGGTAACAATGAAAAAAAAAAGATTCAAAAATATGTTGGAGCACTACTAGAGGGTGGCGCAACGTACATGTTTTCTCATCATCGATTGAAGGAGGTGAAAAAGTAGCGCATCAAAAAGCGATTTCACAGTTGACAAATACGGATGCGGGTGTAATCTCAGGAAGGAAGTGTATTTTTGGGCTTTATGGGACGAGCAATGAAAATGGCCCCGGCATACACACCCACGTTCATGCACATTACAAGTCATTCTAAATCCGTAAACCAACGATCACTTTCTGTAGATAAGAAATTTAACATTTATTGTTATGCGACAACTTTCAGCTCGGTTTCCATGGATTGAGTTTGATTTTCTAGCTTTTTTGCAGTTTCCGCTTTTCGAATGTACGTGATCGTTCTTCTGTATTCCACTGTGGTAAGTATCCTTCAAATACTACTTTGTTTTTAAATAGCCGTTATTCATATCTGTTGTTTCCCATTTTTTTCAGCTATGTATATTCTTTTGTCGAAGTTTCGACTATAGCCGAGATCTGGGGCCGAAGTTTTAGCGTGGTAAGTTTACTTATTTACTTTCTATTTCGCTATATATTGAGGTGACATAACCTTGGTCATCCTAGACGAATAGACTCCTCTAAAAGCATTCTAGGCAAGGTGCCGTAGTTTTTACGATATCGATTTTTTAATTACATTTATTGTTTGATTGTATTATATGGGCTCGGTTCTGACCGTAGATATATGTCCGACTTATTCAGATCTTCGGCTACGCCACACGCTAAAAACCACACTGCCCCCACTATCGTTAACCCTATCGGTGTAACATTAGTATTTTTCCCACATTTGTTGAAATTATTTCTTCTGTATAGAACATGTGCTTGTGGTATGGCCACAGGCTATAAGCACTTTTCATATAAAATATAAAAAAATGTTCCAATGGGTGGCCATATAATACTGAAATACCTGAACACGCATGCAATTGCAAGTACTTATGTACTTGCACAGGGTCATAACATTGGTATACCAGTACAGACACTGTTAAAGTAGGTTACGTTTATGGAATCCGGAGTGCATACAATAGTGATGGCTGCGCAGGGCACTAGTGAAGTCTGCAGAACAGTAAATAGTAGGGTACACGTCGAGGATCTCAGTAGTGCATGTTGATTCGTGGAGTATGATGAACACTAGTCAGGGTATACAGGGCACGTCGATGTTTGTATGAAATCGTGGGATATATAGAATACTGATTTAGCCGTAGAGCACCACGGAAGTGGTGGAATTGTCAAATCTTCAGCTAACGGGCCTCCATGTACCCTATTACCTATAGATGTTGTATTGGTGCGGTAAAAAAAAAGTAACTCTGAACTGCATATCTCGAAAACTGGCGACAAACATTTAGTGCATCTTCGAAAGTTTCGAACGAAAGGTATCCGAAAATACAATCGGAAGTGGCGGGTTTTCGGAAGTTTACCTTCCAAAACAGAGGGACAGGAAAAAGGAACGAAACTCATAACTTTTTAGTTTTAATGATATGGACATGTAGTCGAGTTTCAATAAGTAAAAACTCAAAAAGATAATGCCAGAGTTTTATGAGTCTCGATATAGTTTAATTCGTAATTACCGTAAAACGGGGTTACTTTGACAGTAAGGGTAACATTGACAGTTTATGCGGCTATTTTAACAGGGCGCCAAGAAATGGTTTAAACGTATGCGAAACGAACGCTAGTGACCTTGATTGGTGGCGGGGGAGTGATTTGAGTGATTTTTCTCGAAAAAGGAGATTAAGGGGCACGCAGACGAATAAAGAGAAGGGCAATAATAACAACAACCTCTGTTACATTTGTAAATGTGATTTCCAGTTCTACTATCATCCTGCTGACTGGATTTGTTGCATCAC
>JAPYZJ010006243.1:0-10238 GCA_030522765.1 Ophioninae sp. B BG-2022a | reverse complement strand
GGTACGAAACTACGAACATACGATGTGTTCCCATCTCGTTCTATCATAGGCGTTGCGGTGCGTCGATGTGCGATGGCGCGAGCGAGAGCTAACAGAGCGTTTCGGAAATAGTGGGGACTACTCGGTACTAGAGGAACTAAAGGACACATTTGAAATGGGCAGTGAACGAGTGAATGGTGTATTACCGGGACTGGAAGTATATCATTTTCATGACTCGTTTCTGAACTACACAAGTCTAGCAGTGCGTGCTCGGCCAAAGCGAAGGTTTTGGATACGAGGCTATTATAATAATCGAAGTGATGTGATAAGTAAACTTACAGAAGATAAAGATATTCTTTTTAAAAACTTTACACGCATGTCGGAAAGAAATTTTAATCAGCTTTTGAAAATGGTTGAACCATTAATTATAAAGCAGTAAACCCGGTTACGTGAAACAATACCTAGTGAAATAAAGTTAGCAATAACGCTTAGGTTTTTAGCCACGGGTGACAATTTCATGTCTCTTTCGTTTTTATTCAAAGTGTCCAAACAATTCATATCAGCAATGCTACCAGATGTATGAAAAGCTATAATAAAAGTACTGAAGAATTATGTGAAGGTACGTTTTATTTCATACCTACATAATAATAGACAATATTTAGCACAACAATCATTTATCTTTTTTATAGAACAAATTCAGAAATAGCACTTGTATCTATTACTTGTAACCGAGTCGCAGAATCATTTTGCATCTCGGTATCTGATATTCTCAGTCACATCGGTATCCGGTATCTCAGTCACATTCCGCATATCAGTCGCATTCTGTACTAGTCATCTGTTCCATTTCTAGATCAAAGAGTACATTATTTATGCGCTGTTGAGCTATTAGCCGATTAAATGAATTTAGGTTTCGAATTTTGTGAGCTATTAATTGTCCATAGATAGTGAACTCATCTTTTTGACTTAATTCTTCAGCTGCTTCTTTCATAAATTGGTAAGCTGCCTCCTCTTCATCATCAATCTTTGCATTTTTAACATTTCTTCTTTTTCTTCCAGGTGGTAGGGCAAATTCATGCTCATCTTCAGACATAAAAGTAGACTGCGACGTCGCAGAGTTTTCTCCATTGTTGAATATTTCAGCTTGCGCATCCTGGAATAAAATGTATATATTGCTTGATTCAAAATATTTTGGTTTTATACAGTTACCAACAAGCGAGCAGCAATGGAAAGCGATCGCGAATGATTTCGACAAGTAATGAAACTTTCCATATTGTATTGGCGCAATGGATGGAAAACATGTTGTCATTCAAAGACCAGAAAATACTGTGGGCGAATTTCATAACTACAACAGAACGCACAGTATTCTATTGTTGGCAATCGTAGATGCAAACTATTGTTTTATATATGTTAACGTCGGTTGTCAAGGCCGTATATCGGACGGTGGCGTTTTTAAATCCACTACGTTTTATAAGAAAATTAAGAAACATGAACTACATATACCAAGTAATGAACCACTGCGTGGTTCTGACGATGCATTTGCATTATGTACCTATACTATGAAACCGTATTGAACAGATTTAAATGTGGGATTTCCAAAAAGAGTATATAATTATAGGTTATCCAGGGCCAGGGGTATCGTTAAAAATGCATTTGGGCTACTCGCATCTGTATTTAGAATTGACCGTATTTAGCGACCGTAAAAAGTTGTGTATACATACACAACTTTTTACGATCGCAGAAAGATTGTACGCGTCATTACTGCCCTCCAGATTGTTTTGATAGCGAGGATGTACGCACTGGAGAAATTATTCTCGGATCGTGGAAAGCAAAAACGGCAGATGACACTGGTTACACGGCACTTCAAAGAATACTCATGCTTCGAAGACGGCACTCATAGGCCGTCAAATACAGCAAAACAAATACGGAAGGAATTTATGAATTATTTCGTATCAGATGTTGGAGCAATACCGTTTCAAAGGCGATATTTGTAACAAATTGATAGCATTTATGTTGTAAAAAGAATATAAAAAGTTGATTTGAATAAAATGCGTTGTAAAATTACGTTTTCTTCCCGAGTACTACTTCCTCTAGTTTCCCTTGGCGTCGCAGAGTCAGCAGTGAATAAAAGATGTTTGTAAGCGAACCATGGTGACTGGTATAACTCATCTGATCCAACGCCACTCTTTTTCTTGTTGACTTTCTGATGCTCTTTGGAAAAATATGAGCGTAGACTTTTAATTTTTTTTTTAACACCATCGACGTCCATATTATATTTCGTTGCCAAAACTTGTAATCCATCGTTTCTCTTTATTTTATTTGTGTAAAGCTTATTATTTGGATCCCAAAGTTGTGGAAAGCTTCTGTAATCTCCAATAAACTTCAATGTAACATCTTTTTCTTCGTCCGTCATCTTGTTGTTGAAGGCTTTGTGGCACAGAAATCCACCAGACGCGGGAAGCGTGTTTCGCAGCGCGCGCACTGTCGATAACGCATGCGTCGAGGGCATGCCATACGGTCGCTGTTGACTGCGCTGTGACGCATGCGCTTGATGAACGAAAAAAGGCACAGTGTGGACATAGCTTAGTCTTAAAGCTATGTCCATCAAGCGCATGCGTCACAGCGCGGTCAACAGCACACGTATGGCAGCCCTTGACGCATGCGTTATTGGAAGTTGAAGATGAAAAGGCACAGTGTGGACACAGCAATGTATCGTTGACGAATGAGTGGAGCTATCTGACGTTTCACGAACATTCTTAACCCCAATCGGGCGAAATCGTATGTGTGTCGAGTTCGTCGTTCTAATCGTCAACCCCGGTAGAGTATAAGTATACGGACGTTATAAAAATGTCAAGATTTGACGATGGCAAGGATGTGACGGGTACGGGTTTTCGCAAAATCGACGTTGACGAATACAGCGAGAATGGCTTTCAAGAAGAAGAAATCGACGTCGTCCCCGTCGGACGTGGACCCGATGAAAATGAAATTCTACAACTGCTCACCCAATATCCTTTACATGACTCATTTTTTTTTTTTATACGACCGGTATATACTTTATGGCTTTTTTTACCCGTAATTATCAGATGAATAAAGTACTTTCCTTAACATATATTCAAAGGAAAGAACACAGAAGCTCTGCTCTATGTACTCAAGTCTGCACCTTTAGGCTCGAAAAACCAACAAATCAAGGTAACCTATAAATATAGCCATTTCTACAAATTTCGTTAGCGAGTTGCTTGCTCCGATCCCTTTCGTTTATTAATCATTTTTCGATGCAATTGATTAATCGTGCGTGTGGATGTTTCATGTGACATTCATCTTAGTATCAATATTTTAAGTAATCATGCAAAAGTGGGGCTCCACCTTAATTTTGACGGGAGATTTTTGTTTTTCCATAAATTACTTTAACTAGACACCACTAGTTATATTTAGCCTGCGGAGACGGATATCTTCTATTATTTCCATAAGTTATAAGGTTTTGAAGTTTGGCCAAAATGCAAAAAAATAGAACAATTTTGTATACTTTGACGTCTAAACTGAAAATGAGACGTAGGGGAATTTATGAATTCAGCCTTTTAGAATACAAGGATGTTTTTATATATACATAGCATATATATCACCATACATCTCGTTTTGGTTATTTAGGTTTGTTTTGGGTATACAGTGAAACCTGGTTTATACGTTTCTCACTTATACGTTTTAATAACTTAATACGTCAAATTCCTTTAGCCCGGGTGGAATCCATTCATGAAGATGGTTATAAAGTTTCAGTTCTATGTTTTCCATTTAGACGATTTTTGCACTTATACATCATCAATTTTATTCCTCTGCGTGAATTCGCGGTTTGTTTTTTTGCGGTTATGCGTTAATCGCAGTGATATTCTCTCGTCAGGGAAAGTGTCGTGTGACTGCTCTGGACTGTGTTTTGATGCTTTGTTTACGGTTAGTCGAGGTTGTCCGTGCATGGCTCGCGAAATTGGTTAGCGCATTGATCAATTATTAAACAATATTGTTTAATGGTACTACCATTAAACAACATTGAGAATTATGTACTTATGCATGAATTATGCACTTATGCACCTATGCATGAAAAACGAATAAGTGAAATTTCACTTTATTTCACTTCTCCGTTATTCCGACTTATACGTCACATTTGCCGTACCCCTTGAAAAACGTATAACTGAAGTTTCACTGTATTCTGGAAGGCACGTTTCATAAATCTCCCTACTCCTCATCTTCAGTTTAGGCGTAAAAAAAAATACGAAACTGCCCTATATTATGGCATTTTTCACCATGATTACAAACCCCATTACTCATGCTAATAATTCAAATTTTCGGCCTCTGTGGGCTAAATATCATTAAAGGTGACTAATTAAAGCAATTCATGGCAAAAAAACCTGATGTCTTAATTTAGGTTCGGTCCCACTTCTGCACAATTATCGTATTTTATATTAATTTTGAAACGAGCCAGATACACTGATGATTCCTAGTGGATGAAACAGGTGCGTTGTTGCATGTATAAATATGATTTTATCCCAAGCCCTAATATATCGTATACAACTAACATTCGTATTTCTTTTTTTTGTGTTTAGGACAATGCTAGGAATTTGACGCAAAAAGTACTGCTGAGCATAAAGTTTAATCAAATAGAGGATTGTCTGGCGCAATTGGATCAAGATCAGGTAGATGTGCTGATGAAGTACATTTACAGAGGCTTCGAAATACCTACCAAAGACAGCAGCGCCCATTTGCTGGTTTGGCACGAAAAAGTCGTCAACATCCATGGAATAGGAAGCATTATGAGAGTTTTATCGGACAGTAAAAGAGCCTGAGCGTTTCCGCCTTCCTCCTCCGCACCTGCCGCTGTTTCCAGTTGCATTCGCATACCTGTTCGTATTCAATCACTTGTATCGATTTATTTGCACATGCCCTGGCGTGCAGATATTCCGGTTCCATCATCTGTTATTACTACCAACCATTCGTCGATGAAGAATGTTGGAAGAAGAAACATGCGGCAGGAACATGCGGATCTCCGTTTAATGTGGAACAATTCAAAGAGAGTAGATAGCTAAAAAGTTTTCGCAGCAAAATAGAAAACAAAAAAACAAGTGCTACACGTATATGTTCAAAAACTGTTTTAAATAAAATGATTTTTATTTCTTCTATCTTGCGATATGATTAGATAGTTATTAAACTTCCACGATTAACAACAACGACCACAATGACGACGCTCATCATTCGTATTGTATAGAAAGATTATGAGAAGGAAAACAAATGGGTCGCGTCCGCTCGAGGACGTCCCAAAGGTCGCGATCTCCAAGAGAAAGTACAACCTTAGCTATAATGGATTGGTTGTTACCTCATCATTAAAAAAAAAGACTGTTAACCCAATTTATACATCGCTACGTAATTTGTCATTGTTAGAAGAGAATTATTCGACTATAGTGACACCATATATGAAAACATATTTTTCTTGTTTCTTGTTTGAGGAAAAACAAAAAAAATACGTATCGACCCCCTCGATGATGGAAGCTATAACAAATTGCGTTCGATACTGGTTGTTGTGACCATAATCGAAACTTCAGGATAACTCTTGAATATTTATTCCTGGTGATAATAACTTTAAATAAGTGACGCCACTTTCCTATATCCCATTGTCTTTTTCCAGTTCGCACCAACGAACGGTTTGTTCTCACGTAATTATTCACACTTGTTCTTCACGGTAACCATTATCATGTTGGTCTGGCGAATCAAAAATAGTGCACTGACGAATACTGCTTTTGCCCTGGAAAGAAAAGAATAAACAAAGTGAATAATGGTGAAAATCAGTGAGATATCAAACACCTCTATTCTTTTGTCACATTCGACTCACTGTCCTTCCTTGAAATACTCTTTGAGCGTATTACTGAATCTCTTGCTACATTTGATGAACTCTCGTTTGCGCTGATCCAATGCTTGTTTGCCTAGTGAGCCTGGTATCAATCCTGTTACCTCATTCACTGCATCTAATAGCTTTTTTATCGCACTTGCTATTTCTCTGAAACGATGCGAGGAGCATATGGATCATGGTTACGCGTGAATAGGCGAGAATTATTAAGGAGTGTAGATAATGTAAACAGACTTGATAGTTTCCAGAAACATTTTACGGTCTGTTATTTCTTCCGGAATCCGGCTTAGAATTCTTTTCAGCGCCGTCGACTTCCGATTGAGCTCCTGAAAAACATCTTCCGCCCGTGCTGAATGGTACTCCACGACTGTGAAAAGGCAAAAGAGCGTAAACTTCAATTATTGTTCAAAATGGCTCCCTTTTTTTGAGTTTTTGAGCATTTGAATATTATTTGGAAACAACTCTGTTTTCTATAATTAATCAAAACTTTTTTTTTTACTAATGATCTGATCACTTGAGAATGACCTGATATGGACAGAGAGGCTGAACAAATCTAAACTTCCTTAATTAACGTGCAGTAAAAGTTCATTTGGGTTTCTATGATCTACCTAGATTATGAATATAAATTACTGAATAATTTTAACGCGATTAAAAGCGTTTTTTTTTTAATTTTGACTGACTGCGACTGGAGTCTTGATTAAACCAGAACTTGTTGCAGTTTTGTAATAAAAATAGAATATTTCGAGCAATAAATATATAATATTACATGCAATAAATTTCCTGTAGATCCAGGAGAAAATACGGTTTTGAAAAGTACTAACCGTCGCAGTCGGATGCCATTCCTTGCAAGCGTAAAACACTCGCATTCATATCCAAGCTCAACTCCCCTCTTCTGACAATACCCAGTACCAGATCATGCGTGATTCCAGGATAGCTGCTCTCGGCTGTGGCCAGTGCCGTTCGCAAAGTCTGAGCCGCAACAACATTTTGCGTTTCGAGCTGCAGAAACCATTGGAGAAAAATATGCAAAATTTGCATCACAGACAACTGGCATAGAATAGGGGATTTAATATTAATGTCTCAGTGGAAGGACAATGAGCATCGCTCGCTATTTCAGTCCATGGTTAGGTTATACGCCAATTCGGTGAACCATCAGGAAATGTCAGGAAAAAATCGTATCCTTACATTTCCCTGGATGCCACTTTTCCGAATGACGTTTCTCCGCACGACACTGCCCCGATAAACAGATCCTCGAATCGACATTTCCCGAATGACAGAAATCCGAAAAATTCATGCAGAATAAATTGAATTCATTTTGCAATGAAAAAAGATGGGTGTGGGTTTGTTTGGGTTTGTTTGGGTTCGTTTGTATTGTTTGGGTTTGTTTGGGTTCGTTTGTATTTGTTTGGGTTCGTTTGTATTGGTTTGGGTTCGTTTGTATTTGTTTGGGTTCGTTTGTATTTGTTTGGGTTCGTTTGTATTTGTTTGGGTTCGTTTGTATTCGTTTGGGTTTGTTTGGGTTCGTTTGGGTTTGTTCGGATTTGTTTGGGTCTGTTTGGGTTCGTGGAAATGTCATTCGTTGATCTAGGTTTCGAGGAAGTGAAAAAACTGTTTAGCTAGGGAGATAGCGACGAATCGAGGTTTTTCACTTTTGTTTGTCTCACCTTGGCCAATATAGGTCGTAATATTACAGGCAGCACGAGTGATTTAACTGGAGTCTCATCTCCCATTGTCATCCTTCAGACGGGTTGTTTAATATTTATTGTGAATTTGTCGAGGTTATATACCACTGTACGGTATGCGCCTCCGTCGATGCGAAACTTTGACTATCGATGAATAATCGTCGATGTTTACAAACGAATAGATCATTGATTAAAATAGCGCGACGGGAACGGCGATAAGTCGAGAATAGAGATAAGAAAGTGATAGAATTTTCAATTGACCATTATTGTATTATCTGACAGCTGTCACTAAACACCGCGCGAACACGAGAGGAAAGAACGAGGTTAACCTTGATTACGAATCACTCTACGGGGAAAGTATACTTTTTGGTATTTTCTGCTTTGTACGCTTCGTAGGGACTGTAGATATACGTCAGTGCCCACGGTGCAGTGTGAAAACAAATGATAGTAACTCGTGTCCGGCCAGTTAATTAGTGTCGCAATTTCGCGCCGCCAGGTGGCCGGGAGCTATATTCACTGTGTGGCGACTCGTTTAAGCGAGCACAGATATACAGCGCCACAAACTAGCCACGGAGAAAACCAAAAGCAAAAAGATTCCCAACAGGGAAAACCGAAAACTCCCCCAAAGAGGACTAGATCCCGGGTTACGCTACAGCTCTAGCGGAAGAAGACAGAAGTTAGTTTTGAGAAGACTTCCGGTCGAAGAAACACCTCTTCTGTAACTAATAATCCTTTGCATTGTTTTAATAATGAAGTTCTACGTCATATAAAAATACTCGCAGATTAAAAATCTCCCAACTCCTCTGCAAAGCCTGGCGTGCAGGAAACTCTACAACTGTTTTCTTTTATCACCTCCCAGATAGGTGTACCATTGGTACGGCGTACAGCAAACGTGGAGACGCTGTACCCGTACCACGGTCTTACATACAGGTCTGGAAACTCAAGTGGAGGGGGTAGGTCGCTTATTGAAGACATTGGCGCTGCAATCGAAATACCCGGCGCGACGTGTGAGGGGGGTGAGAGTCAGACAGAGGTAGTCTAGTCGGCTTGTATTACTCTATCTCTCTCCCACCTTTATGTTCGCTACGCGGATATTCATTATGAGTTCGGAACAATTTTAAAACAGCCAGGAAAAGGCGTTAGAAATGTAACGTGAATTATTATAATAAAATTAATAAATGTATGCAAGCAAACCCATTCTTTTTTAGTATTATCGCGTTTATTTTCTTTTATTTAAAGGTACACGAAACATCGAGCACTTTGCTTGAGTTTTGCTGCCGGATTTACAATTCGGAACGGCGCGCCTCTTCACTATTTTTAAAGAAGTGTTACCCTCAGTTTATCTAGAAATTATGTGTCCAAAATGCGGAAAAAACTACAATTTGGCCGCATTCAGTGACACACGTCGTCAACAGTTCACTCCGTTGCTCGTCGTAATTCAGGTTAGGTATGCGGGTGATGGAACCACAGCGACAACTAGTGGCGGCGTTCAGATTTAAGGGCCTTATCACACTAGCGGTTTGGAAGCGGTTGCGGATGCGCAGCGGATTAGTTGCGGATGCGCAACGGGTCGACGCGAACAGCAAAGGGGACGCCATTTTTTACCGCCTCGACAAACGCCAGCTCGTCCGCCCCACCTCACATCAGACCGTAACGAAACATGTGACATGGCACCATCGGGAGATTTCGATATTAACACAGAGTCATTTATTAATAAAATTCAAACTCGTAACGTAATATGGGATCAAAAAAGCAGAGAATTTAGTGATCGTAATTTTAAAAAAAAAGCTTGGGAAGAGATTTGCATTGTATTTATTCCAGGCTTTACGAACAAAACAGTCGAGGAGAAAAATGAAGCAGGTAAGAGAAACACAATACTATTTAAATGTACTCATCCTGCCATGGTAATACGCCTTCAATTGAAACAAAACAGTCAACAAATGTATCTCTTATCGCATAACCTGAAAGTCTACAAACATTTCCATTAACGCGTGGGTTGTCATACAGTCCAAATATTTGTGAACTTATTACCTTAACTTTAGATCGTACAAAATTATGTAATATACAACAAGTTTTGACTATTTCTTCGCCAAAGTATATTCCAACATTTAATGGTCGATGAAAAATACCCTATTTGTTGGTCATAATTCCAAAAGTGCACTCTATATATCTTCGTGCTTGGCTTAATCAGAGAACATAGATTTGTGGCGACTCGTGTAAGCGAGCACAGATGCGCAGCGCCACGAACCGGCCACGGAGAAAACCAAAAGCAAAAAGATTCCCAACAGGAAAAACCGAAAACTCCCCAAAGAGGACTAGATCCCGGGTTACGCTACAGCTCTAGCGGAAGAAGAAAGTAGTTAGTTTTTGAGAAGACTTCCGGTCGAACAAACACCTCTTCTGCAACAAATAATCCTTTGCATTGTTTTAATAATAAAGTTCTACGTCATATAAAAAGATACTCGCGGATCTAAAATCTCCCAACTCCTCCGCAAAGCCTGGCGTACACGAAACTCTACAGATTTACATGGAGCAACGGCACTTATGGGCGCGCTTAGAAGTTTTCGTGGGGTTAGTTTAGTTGCTACCCCATCCGAAGTTGCGCTGTTGTACATATGTGTGAACGAATACATCGACGATGGGGTTCTAGCGCGCGCTCTCTCGCACCAAGGCGCCTTACTAAGGTGCGAGAG
>JAPYZJ010006242.1:0-11182 GCA_030522765.1 Ophioninae sp. B BG-2022a | reverse complement strand
AAAAAAAAAAAAAAAAAAAAAAAAAAAAACAAACATTACCCACAACACTCGTGACGTGCCCGTAGAATTTTTGCTCCTTCCCCCTTAATCTCGTAAATTTATTTTCGTCGTTTTTTATTTTTTTATTTTTTATTTATTATTTATTATTTATTATTATTATTATTAATTATTATTATTGTTATTATTATTTTTATTTTTTTTTTTGAACGTTTACCGCGTTTCAGAGACGCGTCGCGCATGCGCGGAATTTTCATCCGGAATAATTTCATAATTGAAAAGCCTCGTGAAACGAGAGAGAGAGAGAGCGCGAATACCCGTTTTCCAAGGATCGCTAAACTCGAGCAGGCGAAAGTTACGATAATCTCGTTTTCGTACTTCCCACCGGAAATATCTCGAGGAACGCACTCGTACAGTCGTAATCGTCCGGGTTAATAAATCTAGCAAACTTTATTTATAAATGCGATAAGATTGATCGGGATTTACATTTTTTTTTTCTCTCGCGAATAACTAACCCGTGGAATATTTCCGCGTGTGTATTAATACCCCTTTGTTATTGTTACTGTCGTTCGCACTGGTATCTTTCCTATTCGAATAATTAACTTTTTCATCCTTTTTTTTTTTTACGTTGTAATTATTCTTTTTTTTGTATTCTTAACGATTTTTCTTTAATTATTCTCATTGTTATCACAGTCATTATCATAATAATTATTATTTAATGAAATTTAAAAAATGAAACATTTTTTTGGGAATTTTCGTTGATCTCTTTCGAGTTTGTTTGGGTTTGTTTGGGTTCCTCACCATCTTTTCCTTGCTTTTGGGAATCATTATCATAATAATTATTACTATTTTCAACGATATTATTATTTCGCTATTATTCCCATTTTTATTAATATATATTTTTGGAATTATATTATTGTTTTGTTATTATATCGGCATTATTATTATTATCATTAATAATAATAATAATAATGTAATTATTCAATTAATGGTCATAATTTGTTAGTTAATAATAAAAGTTCAACGTTACAAAGTATAATAAAAATGAAAGTTAAAATAATTGAATTCTCATTTTTATTATACCTTATAACATTGAACTGTTATTATTAACTAAAAAATGATGACTATCAATATGATTATTATTTTGCAATATAATTATTTACTTATTATTATCATGATCAATATTAATATTATTACTATCGAATAAAGAAGCACTATTCAGTGTTAATGAGTATCCAACCTGCAATCATTGCCCAGAAATATAAAACCAGTAAAAAAAATTCGAGTCGTGTCCACTCATTGAAAAGTCCTGGAAACAACTCGTGAAAAAAAAGGGTTCGGTAACTGTAGAGCCATCATACGTATCGTCATACTTTTTTCATCCTTATCTCGTGATAATTAAGAAAAACCTTTCGGAAAATATTCGTGACGAGACAAAAAAATTAATAGAAAAAAAAAATGGAAAAAAAAACAAACGCGGTTTTTCAAAGCCTTAATGTATTTTTCGTTCGGCTTGGAGGCTACGTCTCGTCGGCTTCGGCCCGTGAATCTCGTGGGCCGAAAAGGTGGGTCAAAAATTTCTGGCTGGTCGGACGGTTCACTTTCAAACTTTCTCTCTCTCTGTTCTCCTCCCTCCCCTCCTTTGCTCGATCCTCACCACCTCTTCCTTGCTTTTGGAACAGTCCTTGCGAAAAAACAATTTGGTTCGAATTTGGAAATTTAAAAAATGAAAATTTTTTTTGGAATTTTCGTTTATCTCTTTCGAGTTTGTTTGAGTTTGTTTGGGTTCCTCACCACCTTTTCCTTGCTTTTGGAACAGTCCTTGCGAAAGTACAAATTGGTTCGAATTTCGAAATAAAAAAAATGAAAATTTTTTTGCAAATTTTCTCTAATCTCTTTCGAGTTTGTTTGGGTTTGTTTCGGTTCCTCACTCCCTTTTCCTTGCTTTTGGACCAGTCCTTGCGAAAGAACAATTTTGTTCGAATTTCGAAATAAAAAAAATGAACAATTTTTTTGCAAATTTCCGTTTCTCTCTCTCGAGTTTGTTTGGGTTCCTCACCACCTGTTCCTTGCTTTTGGACCAGTCCTGGCAAAAGAACAATTTTGTTCGAATTTCGAAATAAAAAAAATGAAAAATTTTTTGCAAATTTTCGTTTCTCTTTTTCGAGTTTGGCCGAGGGGAAGGGAAAGGGGAAACGGGCAGGGGGGGTCTAGTCGTTTCGACAAAATATTCAGCCGAGTGAGAAAAAAAATGCGAAAGTACTTTTTGCGCACGTATTACATCGCGAAGTTGTGCTCCGTGAAGGAGGTAAAAAAAAAAAAAAAAGGAACGAGTGTACAGGTGATGTCTGAGAGCGTGGAAAAACGAAAGTGAGCGAAATGCTCGCGAGCGCCTCGCACGCTATCTTGAATCGTTTCGTTCCGCGTAAAACGGCATCGCTTCCTCGTGGTTCGCTTCCATCGGTGAAAAGTCGCGGAAAAACGTCCCGGTGAAAAACCCAACCACGAACGAGAGCGACGCGGAACAGGAAAAAGGCTCGCCGTCAGCCTCCGTACGAGCTTAATTATTTTTGTGTCTCAGTTCTCGTTTTTTTTTTTGCTCGCTCGCGTAACGTAAATGAGAATCCGGTTTATCGCCCAGTACCCAAATAGGATTGATGACGATTGTTGGAAGAGAGCGATAAGGGGGGGGGGGGGGTGGCGTTCAAAAGTTTTTCGATATATTCTCGGAATATTTTTTAGTTGCGAAAAAAAAATCTTCGTCTTATTGGTTTCATTACTGATTTAATAACACTGATATTATGCTTATTTAATTTCGGTATTTTTGAAAATTTTGAGATTTTAAATATCTTTTTTTTCTGATTTTTTTTTTGTTGGTTTTTATTTTTTGGAATTTTTACAATCTTTGGATTCGTTATGTTTTTTTAGGATTTTGCTTTCTTTATTTTTGGATTTCTTTGGATTTTTTATTTCTGATTTATTTATTTTCTCATTTCCTTAATTTTCTTTTATTTTGTATTGATTTTTTTTTATGACTGTCCGAAGCGTTATTTTTATTGGAAATTGTTATCGTAAATGTTTTGTATGAATTTGTAGGTAGGTAATTTTCACACTGCAAATCGCGTAAAAAATTATTCAAAGATAATGAATTTTGTTCGCCAAAATTAATTGAATTTCATTGTATTATCGTTGATCATAAACTTCAACACGACAACTCAAAAATCATCCGCACTTGCGGAACATAATATTTTATATTTTACGGTTGTGCAAACTCGAACGCCTGCTGCAGAAAAAAAAAGAATCCAAGAAATGTCTTCTCGAATTACGAAGATAAATCCACCGTAGTATCAGAAAATAAACGAATTGGAGTTTCTCTGGATTTGAAACGATCCAAGCTCAAAAAAACTTCGCTTTCGCGGTTTTGTTCTCTCCTACTCCCACCAAACCTCTTTTTTCGAAAGTTCGCGAAAATAATTCGCGAGAATCGCTCTCCTCGAATATTCCCAAAATAATATCTCATTCAGTGCAAAACGAAATATTCCCTGACATACAAAAAATGAGAAAAATCTCATTTGCCAATTTTTCTACTTTCCGGGAAATCGATATTGCCGATAACATTAAATTTATGATCGTTGGAATGCAACGAAAATAATTTTCTTTTCTTATTTCCTGAATTTTTTCCTGTAAATTGAAAAATCGAAAAATCCTGCTACCGATTTTAGGGAATTTTTATTTTCCGATTTACGAGAAAGTTAAGAAAAATTAAAAATAAAATTCCAATTCTTCTTACATTAAAAAAAAAACATTCTTGAATTTTGAGTTCTTAAATTTTTCTTAAAAACAAAAAAAAAATACTCTTATATTTCTCATCTTAAAAAAACGATCCTACATTTTAAAAAAATGCTCATATTTTTCTGAAAAAAATTACGATAAAATTTCAATTTCGGCAAAAAATAAAAATCTTACTCTAATTCAAGATGAATAATAACAAATAAGATATTCGTAAAAAAACAAATACCTCATTTAAACAAACAAACAAAAATTAAAAATAAACCAAAACTCTAATTTTAAACACAATCAACAGATTTCAATGTATCTTAAATATTATCTCGAAAAAAATAAAACCAAAAACACCATTCAACAGCAATATCACTAAGAAAATTAGCAAAAAGAAAAATCGTTCGAATTTTGAAAATCCTACAACCATCATCCCATTTCAGCCAACGAAAACCATGCCTTATCGATTCTTCCATGTTCTTTTTCCCTCATCAAAGAAAACCTTTTTTCGCCCTCCCCCCTTTCCCTCTCTCCAATCCCGTGAAAATTTTCCAAAGGTGCGGAAAATCGTCAAATTTTCGTTGTTGTCGTCCGTACTCGCTCGATATATCGTATCGACACAATGAGCTCGTTGCGATGTTACCAACTTGACCTAGTCAGGCGCCCACTGGCTGCGTAATCTAAAATTAATTCCCAACAGCTGCCGCAACGGCGCAACGTGTACGTATACGCATCCTTTCTTGAAGCGACACTAAAATTGTGTGCTCGGTGCGTTTGTGTGCGTCAATAAATGTCGAGAGCGAAGAAGAATTTCTGGTACTTTTATACGCGATACGTACAATAAAACGCCTCTAGGCGTTCCGTCATATTTATTCTTTTTATACGTGTCAAGGCCGGATGCCTTTGGAACATCTCTTCGCACTGCGGAAGCGCCGTCACCACTCTGGATGTCCCAGGGATCGAACCTGCGCTGCGCACTTTCTCTTTCACGACCGATCCCTCCCCTTAACCCCTCCGACCTCCCTCCGACCTCCCTTCCTCCTTCCGACCTCCCTTCGACCTCCCTTCGACCTCCCTTCGACCTCCATCCGACCTCCCTTCGACCTCCCTTCGACCTCCCTCCGACCTCCCTCCGACCTCCCTCCGACCTCCCTTCGACCTCCCTCCGACCTCCCTCCGACCTCCCTTCGACCTCCCTTCGACCTCCCTTCGACCTTCCTTCGACCTCCCTTCGACCTCCCTCCGACCTCCGACCCCTTCGCTGCTCACCGAGTTCGAAATTATCAATTATCCCCGCGATATTATACTTTGCTGCCCCTGGAACGAGCAAAGGGTGGGGGGAGGTGGCCAGAATCTCGCGAGGTGAAAAAAAACATGTTAAAATTCGAGAACGCTCGAAGCTCCGATGAAAAATCGAAGAATACATTTTGCGCTGTCGCTTCGAATGTAGATAACGAGGAGGGCGGATGAGGAAGAATTTTGGAAAAAATGGGATAGGGGAGGGAGGGGGTGAAAAAATAAAAATGTCGCGAAGAGTGGTTGGATTTGTCCATGAATATGTTGTGAAATGGCACTTGTAATGTTGGTGATGATATTCATTTTTATTGACGTTATAGTGGATGATATTGATATTTATTGGTTTTGATATTTATTGATATTGATGTTTTTTGATATTGATATTTATTGATATTGGTATTTTTTGATATTGATATTTATTGATATTAATATGTATTGGTATTGATGTTTATTGATATTTTTATTTATTGATTTTGGTATTTATTGATATTAATATTTATTGATATTGATATTTGAAAATAAATTGTGATAATTTCAATAACTTCATAATAACAAAAATAAGCACGGGGCTCAAAAGTTTAAGGTGTAAAACCAAGGTAAAAATATCAGGACGATAGTGTTGTTAAAAAAACTTATTTAAACATTATTTTTTCATGATAAATGAGAGAAAAATTAAAAAAATATAATCAAAAGTGAAGTTTCGAGGCGCAGAGAGAAATTGACATTTGAGCGTCCTCATTTCCGAATCGACACGTGTCCCGCACACAATTTTTGACCAGACTGTGCCACCGCTAGAAAGTGCCGACATTTCGATCGTCATAGCGGACCCGTAAAATTGTTTTCTTTTTATCTTGTCCGGAATTTCAGATCTCTCCTCATCTCCCACTCGCTTCCCCCTCCCCCTCTTTCTTTTCCCATTTTTTCGCTCCTTTCTGCTTCTTTCGCCGTAAAATAAAAAAAAAATTTTTTATCGGTACAATTTTTTGTTTAAATAAGGTTCGATCGATCTCAACGTGTTACTGGATGGGTTTAAAAAAAAAGTCGAGGGATATCTTGAAAATTTGAAAAATCCCTGTACTCGATGTAATGGTACAGGAATTGTTTTTGACTTTTTCACTAAATAATTTGGTAGTTACAGACGCATTATTTAAAAGTACGTTTATTGGAAAATAGCTTTGATTAATTTTTGCAAAACGAATTTATATGGATTTTTGGAAAAATTGGTATATATTCGATTGGGGTAATCATTGTTCGGTTTATGGCTAAGTATATATTGTATATATACCTAAGTATTGTTTATATGTATGTGTGTATAAATATAAATAAAAATTGAGATTTTTTCAAATTTAATCGATATTTTCGAAAAGTCTTGTCTTCATAAATAATTACTGGAAAATTCAGTAATAACCCCAAAACATTATATACTGAGCCTAAACCCAAACAATCTGTACCTATATATAAATATATGTTTTGCTTCGAACTTTGCCAACGTATCAATTAAATTTCAAAAAATCAAAATTTTTCGAATTGTCAACAATCGAATTATCATTGAAAACGAAATAATCGACAATTTATTATTAAATACACTATTTGCAATCCCAAACAAACCCAAACACGTATAACACTTCCCAAACTTTTGAATCGACGATTCTATCATTTTGGGCCAACTTTTTCGTCGGTTTGTCGCGATCTATCAAATATTCCAAATTACTAACAAATGTGACACTTTTGGTGACACTTTTGGTCGTTAAAAAAAAAAAATAACAAAAAATGAAAAAATAAAGAAAAGGAAATTGGAAATTCGATTTTTACGTTAGCTCGAATACGGATAATAATTAGGCCAATTAAGATATCATTCTGGTGGCCGCACACGAACGTCACGTGTATCTTCCCCCCCCCCTTCTCCTCCTATCGCAACCTCCTTATCGCAACTATTATCATTTCGCCTCGCTAATTATCTCGGATCAATCATTAATAATGCTAGTGCCGCTATTCGCAAATGCAGAAAAGTAAGGAAGGAAAAAGAGAAAGAAAAATAATAATTAAAAGAAAACAAAAAAAATCGTATTATTGCGCAAGCCGTAATAATTGTTGAGGAAGCGCGATTGTGCGTTCGGGGTTTATAGCCCAGTCAATCACGCGAGGGCAGATAAGAGCTGATACATAGCCGGGCCTGCAATTATAATTCACCATAAGAAGCGTACAAGTACGAAAGAAAAAGTTCCCCCCCCCCCCCACCCTTCTCCTTCTACTTTTTTCGTATATTATATAAAAAGCTGAAAAAAAAAATCCGTACGAAAACAGGTAGGAAGCAGAACAAAAAAAAAAAAAAAAAGAAACAATTTATGTTCCTCAATTAAGGAAACGCGAAATGGGGAAAGTTCGTCACGCTCCCATTAACCCGCAAATGTTTTCTCACGAGATTCCGGTTCATTTGGATGGCCAATTTACGAGACCGAATTTTGAAAATTTTTACCGAGGCCTGATTCGCTCGAATTATAAATTACGGTTTTACATATAATTGTTTGCAAAACGTAAAGCTTATTATTATAATTAAATGAAATAATAAAATAATTACGTAATAATTATTAAAAATTTAAAGCTTAGTTTTTAGGTTATGGTTAATCATGTGAAAAATAGGTTTGCCAATCGAGAGGTTAGTGGACACTGAAAAATTGAAACAACGAAAAAAAAAATGTTCGTTGTTTGGGTTTGTTTGGGTTCGAAACGAAAAAAATGTTCGTTGTTCATAACATACTTTCATAACTGAATCAGCATGAAAAAAAAAAAATTTCGGTCAAGTCTTAAACAATATTATCAATTTCAAGAAAAAGCGGGTTGTTTAATAACGAACAAAAGACCAAAACGATTTTTCAATTTTCGAGAATAATTTCATTATTAATCATTATATTAATCTCGAAAATTATTATTAATCGAATCTTTGAAAACGACTTTTCTCGTTTGTTGTTATATATCATTCTTATTGTTGTTACTAAAAAAAAAATGTTTTCAGTTATCGATATACATATATTTCCATTTACAAATAAAAAATTTTTTTCTCGATTCAAAATTGATCCTTAATTAGTTTAAATTAAAAATCAGCGCTCGGTAAATAAAATTTGGTTGCATCGATGAAAAACTTGGTTTTTTTTTTGTGTCACACGGTTCAAGGTCATTTGCAAGGTGGTTTTTCGAGACCTTCATTAAAAGGAGAAATTTGAGAATTTCTTTGATCGATCTTGGTCAACCTTGAGGCGCACTTTAAATCCCGTGTGTCCTCATCCTCGTCCCGAGCAAATAGCGTGTCTATGATTGTATAAAACCGTCAGAGTCTCGTTCACTTCCTAGTCTCTCTGACTCACGTAGGCCTTTCGCTTTCACTATATACGTATCGGAATAAACGAGAGACTTCACGCACCTTTCTTCCTCGCTGGCTCTTTTTTCCTCCCCCTTATCCGCACCGTTGCGTTACGCTCTGATCCACGAAACAAAAACGAACAAAAAACGAGGACGAAAAACAAAAATCGATCGATCGACGAAAAAATCGACGAATAACGGATGTGGTTGGATGCTGGAGTAACGATCGAAAATAAAATTAGGTTAAGTCCATTTTTCGGTCGTTGGTAGCTCGAAATTTCGTGATTTGTGAAGGGAGGAATTTTTAATCTTCATTGAATGATATCTTCGTTTCCAATGGCCATTTAAATACAAAGTTTTGGGTTCGTTTGGGTTAGTTTGGGTTTGTTTGGGTTTGGCGAGAAAATAAATAATACAGCAACCCAATTTCTGGTTCAAATGAGAAGTCTTTTTTTTTTACGAATATCGATACAACTCTTCATGACAAATTGTCCTAAATGGATGATATTTGTTTTTTTTTTTTTTTTTTTTTTTTGTTAAAAGGAAAAGTGGAATATACTACGGATCAATTTTGGTTTTTTCAGCAACGATTTCTTGTTAGAAACACGTGGTTGTTCGATATAAAAACCCAAACAAACCCAAACATTTAAGTCTAAGAAAAATCGGAAGCTCTTGTCATCACTCGTCGAACAGTTTGGCATATCAATGGCAAACTTCAATTTCGATATAACTTCGGCATTTTCAAAAACATATCTGTGAATTTGAAAAAAAAAATTAATAATTATAAAAGTATGAATAATTATAAGAAATCATTATCAAAATTCCGTAGTTTGCACAAAGATTACATTATTGAATAATACATGAAATGTAATAAATAAAAATAAAAATAAATAGAATTGAGCAATAATTGAATATAAATGATAAAACGAAATAATAACAAAATAAAAATGAGAAATTTTATCGGGAGAACTTCTGGAAGAAAGATTAACGTCCCTTGATACAATCGTCACTAATGATCGATTACGATTGACAATAAATTACCACCAAGAAAATTACGAGAGGTCAGTACTTAAAAGATTCCTCATGGTTACCGCGATTACGAAATTCGATTTTTTAAATTCGAAAACTCGAAACAAGAATTAATGGAATGAAAGAAAAAAAATCGTTTTGGGGCATTAATTCATGCGTTTAATAGTACCTACACGTGAGTGGAGGAAACGAGATTGGAAAAAAGGAAAATTCGAGTTGTCTGAGCTAATATCACGGTGTCGTTGGTAGCACCGCGATGGTTGGGGAGGGGAGGGGGGAGTGGATATGAGAGAGAGAGAGGAGGAGGATTCTTCGACTCTCTCAACCCGGAAGAGAACTCTCGGTCGAGTATAAGTCGCTGAGCGGAGTTCTTTCTTGCCGAAGGTGCGCCGACCGCGAGGGCCCGATCGTCGGAGAAAGTAATCACGGCCCACGCCAACGGTTGCCAACTCGGTTATGGACACCTCCGATATTTTGCTCTTCGTCCGACAAGCGGTTCTCAAGCCGGGAATACGAACCGATTTTGTCCGAAAAATCGATCGAAATCGGTATATTTCTTCCGATCGGTATCGATTTCTATTACCGATCGGTATCCTTAAAAGTCGGGCCGACGATGCCCAAAATCCATGTAAACCTAGAATGGAAACAATCCCGATTTTTGGCAACCGTCAAAAAATCGGTATCAATATCGGTAAGAGGAATGATTCCCAAACCGATTGTATTCCTGAGTGAATTCGATGAAAATTAATATCAATCATGGAGATTATATCCGAACCGATTTTTGTTTAAAATCGATCGATACTCTTCGATAAGTCTTCAAAAAATCGGTATCAATATCGGTAGGAGTAATGATTTCCAAACCGATTGTATTCCTGAGTGAAAAGCCGATTTTTCGATGAAAATTAATATCAATCATGGAGATTATATCTCAACCGATTTTTGTTTAAAATCGATCGATACTCTTCGATAAGTCTTCAAAAAATCGGTATCAATATCGGTAAGAGGAATGATTCCCAAACCGATTTATTCCTGAGTGAAAAGCCGATTTTTCGATGAAAATTAATATCACTCATGGAGATTATATCCCAACCGATTTTTGTTTAAAATCGATCGATACTCTTCGATAAGTAAATATTCCCGGAGCAAATCGGCCGATAAATCGGTACCGACCGGAAGCAGCTCGCGGAAGCAGAATTTCCGCGGTTGTTTCGCAACCGTGCGAGGATTGATCAAAGTCCGCGGGGAAAACGCGCGAGTCCGCCCAGGTCGTGTACATTGCCGATTTTCAGAGGCACGCGTGTACCGTTGTACATAGGAATCGTGTAGGAGTCGGTGAGATTCGCAAGGCTTTCGCGAAACTCCGCGTCCAACTTGCGCTTCGTGCTCGAGTTGAAAGTGAAAACGGCTCGTTCGTTCCCCCTCTACTGTTCTGTGCCGTTCGCTCCTCTGGCCCACGACTCTATGGGAATTTAGCATAGAGTTCCTGCTCTATCTGCACACAAATACACACCTGTGCTTTAGTTTCCTGTTTTACTATATCTCTCGTTCTCTCGGACTCTCTCTGATCCCCCGCCCCTTCTTGGCACTTTTCGTCATACTTCCGTGCTCCACGATCTCCGCGATCGACCCAAAAATCGGCGCCGATTTTTGCACCGTCACTCATCGGCCATCGATGCCAATCGGTATTTCGGGATCCCGAAACATCCGAGTTGATATAATAGCAAAA
>JAPYZJ010006241.1:0-10598 GCA_030522765.1 Ophioninae sp. B BG-2022a | reverse complement strand
AAATGGTGGATTTGTCTACAAGGTATAAAAATACATCGTCATGGAGCTGCGATATGACACTAAACGTCCGTTCGAGCCTAAGCCCGCTGAACGGGCGCGTCTGATTGGCTGCCTATAAAAATGAATAACAATTAAGGGGTTAATTCTTACATGGGACACCCTGTCTAATACAGCCCCCCCCCCTTCCCTTGACGTAATCTCATTTACTATAACGAAATCAGCTCCAACGCGATATCACGAAAAAAAATTCCCATCGAAATTGGAGTAACGTTTGACTTATGCGTGACGTTTTTGTTTTTTTTTTTATTAAAAAACACACACACACACACGCGTGAAGAAACAGTGAATAAAATTGAGGGAACTGGTGATCGACGATGAACGACGGCGATGCTCCGCTGTGAATTCGGGGATAATCGAAAAAGGGATCCCAAAGAAGCAGCTCCGAGTCGAAAAGAGGCGCGAGACTCGAACGGCCTCTCAAACGACAATGAGCTCCATAGACTTTGACGAGGTGCTGGTACACGTAGGAGAAAAGGGCCGCTATCAGAACATCATGTATTATCTGCTTTGCATACCCGCAACTCTACCAGCTGCCTTCCTCGCCTTCTCCCAGGTGAGTCGTCCCGATACCGCTCGAGCCAACTCGGCACCCGCCATTCTTTTTTAGGCTCTTTCGAGCTTCACTCGTCTAGAGAATGATAAAAAGCTGAGCTTGTTCGATACCGGGTAAACGATCAAGGATCAATCAAGGACGAACGCCGACTCGGGCCGATGGTTGTGATGTTTCGTGAAAATGACAGCTAGACACTGGCTCGGTGGAAACTGGAGATAATTTCTGGCGATTCGGGAAAGTTGAGATTCTCCGCCGTTCGCCAGAGTCGACGATCGTCCTCTCCAATCGAACGACCGTCGACTCGAGTTTGCGCGGTTTAACGCGTTCCGGCCATTCGAATATCAGAACTGGGGACTACCGGGATCTTGGCTTACGACTCCGACGAGTGGTCGACCAGTCGGCGGATCGGGCCTCTTCGGCCCTTTGCTGTTGTTTTCTTTGGGTCTAGCTATCTCCCGTCTTGCCCGCGATGGTCCTTGTACGTCGACCCGAACAAACTCAATGATCAAGAATGACCTACAAAATCTGATAGGTTCGCAAGAGGTTCGAGTCTCTTTAGGTTTTGGAAGGTCCATTGGCTCTTTCGCAGTTGGAAAGCAGCCAGCTTGAAAATACTTTTCATCGGGTTACCGTTCGCGTTATCTTTCCTCGTCCGAATGGAATTGAAAAACAGGTTTTCGTGAGCGCGACGCCGGATCACTGGTGCAGAATTCCCGAATTCGAGAACATAACGACTCTGATGAGTCTGGAGGAGCGAAAAGCGCTGTCCCTGCCGTACACGAGCAAGACCGACGGGAGGCGGAAATACTCGAGATGTTCGATGTACGACGTCAATTACACGGCGATACTGGAGAGTTGGCTGTCAAGATCGAACGCGGTGCAGCCTGGTGACGGAGCGAGCGTCGCGTGGAGCACCGGTACGAGGATGCCCAACGTCGCGCCCGACACGGGCGCGAACGATCTCGCCGGTTCGACGATGAGCAACAACGGCCCCTATTCCGCGTACTCGGGACGACTTCCGGCGCCTCCCGTCAGCAGCAACGACTGGCCGACGAGCAAGTGTCGGTACGGCTGGGAATACGACAGGCGGGATTACGACAGCACCCTGGTTACCGAGGTAAAATTTATCTCTTCTTCGGTACGTATCGTCGAGAGATCCGAAACGATCGACCGTTTCGAGGGCCGTCGATGCCCCCCCCCCCCCCCCCCCGGCGATACTTTCGCGCATCGCCGGATCCGGGAGTTTCGTTCATGAGCATTTTCCAACGCGAGTTCAAATTGTCCAGTTGCGTGCAACGTCCTAATCCTAAAAGCAGCCGTTCGCGAGGCCAGCTCGGTCGGCCAGGGACGTCGGTGCGCCATTGACGCGTCGACCGAACGTTATCGGCGATTCGTGCGGGATCGTCGACAAAGCAGTCGAGGCCTCGACCGACGGGAAGCTGCGAAAAAGTTTGCAAGACGTCGCGCGACCGGGTTTGTTTGGGACGTGGGCAGCGAGCGGAGGACGCGTGGGCTGCTCGGGTGTCGCCCTCTCGGTCATCTCCTTTTCCTTCCTCGCTGCACTCTCTCTTTCTCGTCGCTCGAGCGTACACTTTGACACGTTTCATTTACATAATTCCTTGAGAAGCGTGGCTGATTCGATCCACTGAAAATTCCCAGCTGACACGTTTATTCCCAACTTTGTACCGTCTTATTTCCATGAACGCGCGACAGCCAGACGCGTGTCAAATATCAGGCTCGCAGCGTCTCGGAAACGAAGCAATTCCCACCGAGTTACGAGACGTTCTCGCCTTGGCCTTTCCCCGCTGATGTTGACCGCGCGACGACTGCGCTTTGCAGCGCGACGACTGCGCTCGCGGTTCGCTCGACCCTATCTAACCTCTAATCCGATTCGCTCACGAGCAGCTTCACACGCGAGCCTTGTTTCGTGGAAAACGCCTCGCGCAACGTCCCGTTCATCAGCGATTCTTCGGAAAACCGACGAGCTCGTCCTCGTCCTCAATGGCCCCAGATTTCTTTCCTCTCTCCAATACTTTTCCTTCTCCGTGACTTTGACGGTTGACCTTGTGTTTCCACGTTCAAAATAGTTCTCGTCCGCGTATACAAAATAGACGTTTAAACGGCCGAGTCTGCGTCAAGCTCGTATTCTTCGTTGGATGTTGGGATCGAGTAGTCGGGACTTGGCTCAACCGGCCGGTAGACCGGAGGTGGCCTCGTACCTGAGCCGGCGGCAGCGATAGCGTACGAGTCCAGCCGCCCAGAGTGGCCACTCGTTCCCTAGTCTTTCGTATTCCCTAAAGAGCTTCAAAGACACAGTTCGATCGGGACTCTTTCGTTGCAAATGGATAAAAGACGCGAAGCGACTGTAGACGCGTGCTCAGCCGCTGCTCCGGTGAAACCTATATTCCTGGGTAGCTGTCGCCTGGTCGATTCGAGTCGCGTGGCCGGTCCACCGGCACCGGCGTACGCTGCGCGTACAAAAGTAACGGAGCAGGTGCGCGGCAATTGGAAAAAGGGGCCCCACGGAGCATGCGAAGAGGCGTCGTCGTCGGATAGCGAAAGCCAGTTGCGCGAAGCCCTGCCGATGCGGTAGCCCTAAACAACGAGATACGGGAGACTGGGCTCCCGCCCAGTTGCGCCCGGCGTTGCGGACCCGGCGCGTCGAGTGTGACTGGCCGATGGGTTGCAGCTCTCTCTCTCTCTCTCTCTCTCTCTCTCTCTCTCTCTCTCTCGGTGGCGTCCGCAATTGCCGGCCAATTTACCTACCCCCGCATCCGGTCGTGTGATATGTCACGTCAAAAGCTCGGGCAGGCTCCACAACGCGCTCCAAACCTCACTCTGTACATCTATGCGTACAGAGTGTCACGGTGTATCGTGTCCCGAGTATTTACACGGGTCCTATTATCGGCGTGACGTAGATGCGCTTTGCCGGCAAATTTCGTTCTTCCGCTTTCACACTTCCGGCCACTGGGCCCTGAGTCCTTGCTCAGGTGATACTTTCGCCCTCCGGGCTGACTCGGCTGTACGAATCGACTCGAACAATTTTTTATTCGTTGCGTCAGGTCGGATGGCTCAAGGGAGGTCATTGCGATTCAGGTACGATCCGTTTGGTTATCCCTGGAGAAGTACGGACCGTGGTCTTAACCGAATTTCAATTTGGGCTTCGGAGAGTGGGGATTGCGATACACCGATACGCAACGCTCCCGGATCGGTACTCCGGGAGAAATCCTTCGTTACTTCTGACAGAGCTTCGTTTCTACGTCCAGTTTCGGCTAAACTCTTCCGTCCTTCGGGGTGCGGATCGTCGGCACCGCCGTAGCGAACCCACTCGTTCGAGACGACTATCGTTGCTCGCTAATGGCTCGAAAGAAGAGCGATTGGCTCGCCGTCAACCTCGTCGCGTCGTACGTCTCGAGTAGACGAGCTTCCGGGCTGGTCGGACGGAAAAAAAAGCGTCGCGGAGCCCACGCGTGGACGGAGAATGAGCTCGCATTGATTGCGAACAAAGGAGAGATCGGGACTATCGCGAACAAGCACCGTATCATCTATACGGAACTGGTCAACGACAATTGGCCTCAATAATTTCATTAAAATCCGACTCATCGGTTCGTACCTCGGCGTCGAATCTCCTCAGCCCCTTGGTCTCCTCTCGGCTGTTGAAGAAATCGTTTGGCCCGTTGAGAACAGCTTTTGGGCTCTTGACGTTCGCGTTGGAAGCACCCTCTCGACTGGCCGAGATCCCTTTTGGACTTTTGTCAACACCGAACAGTCGGGCTTACGAATCCCGACGTTAGGAATTCCCCAATTGGCGAGTCAAACGATCCCAACGATAGATATCGGTTGGCGAAAACAGGCGCCTAGGGGGGGTTGCCGCTCGTTGGCGGTTCGGAAGCTCGAAGATCCGCCGATGATTCTAGAGGAGGAGGGCCTCGTATTTTCTAACGTCGTGGATACACGGGCGAGCGGTCGGGAGAAGCGGAGGGCGCACACGCTCCTCCTGTCAACGGAGGGTGACGAACACCTCTCGCTGTGGGAGCCACCAACACTCGCCAGCTGCGAGGCTGCTACGATTGTCGACGGGAGAGGCTTTGCGCTCTCGCCGTGACTCGCTCGTGTGTGCATCTCCACTGTGTTCGTACAGTGCTGGCTGGCCCCGTTGCGCCAGAACGTAATAATCCAACACGGTAATACGTAATAAGCTGATACGCGATACGTGATGCGATATAAGAAGCGCCCAGCGCTCAGATAATACGAGCGCTCAACGCTTATATACGCGTTTCATTCACAAATATCGATCGATCGGTCGCCCATCGACACGCGGGCTCGTTGAGACGAAACTTTGGCAAAGTCAGTTGAGCAGCGGTGAAACGAAACGCTCAAGACCTACGATGAAAATCGAGTGATCCCAGGCCCGCGTTTGTTGCTTCGAAGGGACAGTAGGGAATAAGAGGTGCCGGATGTCGGTCGATCTGCCGATCAACCGCCAGGCCGATCAATTGTCATTATCGCGAAAGCCTTGAATCCGATCAGCGGATGTCTTTTCGAGACTTTAGGCTGGATGACCCCTGAGCTATAGCTATAGGTAATGTCGCACGGTTCCCTCGTTCATCGTGTACCGACGGACACTTTCACGAGGACAACTGAAGAAGAAAAGTGAATCGGCAAAGGCCATTAGCGGCAGAAGAACGGAAATAAAGTATTTGTCATACTTGTCAAATCATGGTAGTTGAGTCCGGTAACAGCGTCCATTTATCTTTTGGTCCCCGACTCAAGTAGACTGCGCTGGAGAGCAGGAAGCGTTCAGAGCTCAATGACGCTGCGAGGGAAAAGCGTCTTTCGGCTCGGACGTTAGATCGCGCGTATCGCGTTCACTCGGTACTCGAGTCGGTAGGTATCTCGATCCGTGACGTCGGTTGGTCACTCGAACCAGTGGACGCAGCGTCAATCGCGAGGAAAGTGCTCCTCTCATCGACATCCACCGATCAGCCACACCGTTCGCGCGCGCGCAACGCAACCCAGTTAATCGCCTCATGGAAAATCCGTAGTGTTGAATCGTCAACGATCGGCCGACGGCTCGAGCGATTCGGTCTCTCGGGCCCTTGAACGTTTGCCCTCGTGTCTTCGGTAATCCCGAAAACACGGAGAATCCGTTGGGACTGGGTCGTTGCCACTGGCGACCCGAATGGACTCGAGTCGAATTGCCGTTGCGACGATCGGCTCATTTTCAGCTATACGCTGATCATGATTACGATCGCTGATGAGTCCGTTAAACTTGGTCAGGGCTATCTCAATATTACGTTGTTCCGTTGACGGAACACTCGACGGAAGCCTTAAATCTCAACGAGAGAGCATCGTGCGGGGGACGATCGGTCGCGGGGCTTCGATCTTAATGGTATTTTGCATCCACGTAGCTAGACCTGGTATGCGACAACAGCTGGCTACCGTCCACCTCGACAACGTTTTTCTACGTGGGAAGCCTCTTCGGTAATGTCGTGTTTGGATGGATCGCTGACAAGTGGGGCAGGAGAACCGCTTTCTTCGCCATCCTATTCCTCGAAGTCATTTTCTCAATCGCCACCAGCTTCAGTCCTGACTACGCCATCTACACCGCACTCAGAACTATCAATGGACTCTTCTTTCCCGCTATTTATCAGATCCCTTTTATTTTAGGTAGGTTCATCGGGCGACCCCGAAATTCTTTCCTAAATTCTCCATTATCGAATTTTGCATATTTATCTCTTATTTCTTTTTTCTTTTTTCCGACGACCCGT
Organism: Ophioninae sp. B BG-2022a; assembly: GCA_030522765.1. NCBI lineage: Eukaryota > Metazoa > Arthropoda > Insecta > Hymenoptera > Ichneumonidae > Ophioninae sp. B BG-2022a. Next base: position 4,214 of record JAPYZJ010006241.1, on the reverse strand, counting down.
CGGCGCAGCGCTTGAACTTATGGGACCAAGGTACAGAACGTTCGCGGGAATGGTAATCTGCATGTTTTTTGCCACGGCCATGTGTCTCCTGGCTCTCTTGGTGAGTCAACCACTCGCATGGAAGTAACTAAAAACATTACTCTGAAGAAGCAAACAATTGTTCGGTTTGAGAATATAGCTGTGGGCTACTTCGCGAAAGAACACGGAACGTCCATTTTCATCGAATCTTTACCAGACTCGTTCACTTTGTTTGCCAACCGTCGTCGTTACTTTTTCTCATCAATGCTGGATTCATGAGGAATCTCTGTATCCATTTGCGCAGCTTGCTATCTATTTGCTTACGCGAGCATACGTGATTCCCTCACGAGTGCTCAGTCATCGTTTAACGAGCGCAAATACCACTCGTCGAAACAGCATTGATACTTCAATTAATTTGGAAAGCTGCTTTCAATTTTGTTTTATCAGCTACTCGATATTCGAACCATCTCTCGGATAACGTTGAAATTATTCTCGTTGACGAATGATCATTAAACAAATGAAAAATCATAAAATTATTCAAATCTCTGAATATTCAACAAACTTGTCGTATCGTATGTTCGAATTGTCCAATTGGCCAAACGGCAAGTTTGGAAAAATGCGATTCTCGAGAATTTCTATGTTCGATAGTTGTTTGTTAAAAAAATTGAAAAATTTCGCGACATTATTCATTTTCGAGTAAAATTGTCGCACCCGAAGTACAACAATTAGATAATTTTCGTTCCATCGATCATTCAAGAGCGAGACGCGGCAAATTCTTTTTCCCGCGAAAAGGAAAACTCGAATGACCACGAGTCCTCGAGAATAGTATCGGGCGGAGGCCAAGTGCGAAAAAGATATTTTGCCTATTTTCTTCGCAGGGCTACTTGCTGAGGAACTGGTACTCGTTGTCACTCGCGACCTCGGTACCTTTCGTACTTCTCTTCAGCTACTGGTGGATCATTCCGGAATCCCCCAGATGGCTGCTGAGCAAAAACAGAATCGACGAGGCCGAGGTCATCGTCCAGACAATGGCACGCGTCAATGGTCGCCGCGTGCCGACTAATTTTTTACGAAAAATGGAAGTGAGTGCGCGCGCATTCAAACGCACGCGGCTGTACGATATTTTTCTAATTACTGTCGCCTGTGCGAATATAACATTTGTATGGGCAATAAATACGTATGGGGCATTCCATGGCGTTTTACGCGTCGCCTCTCCGATTCGAGCCGCGATTTTTTGTGCTATTGTGCCATCTCTGAAAGGCACTCGAGAATTTTTTCACATTTTTTCGGAACGATCCGACTCGACGATATTTTTTATAAAGAAAAAATTCAACCCCACATTTAAAAGTCGGAAAAAAATCACGGGAATCCCGTCTGACGTCCCGTAACGCTGTGAGCGTTGAGAACGAAATACGAAAAACGAAAAACGAAACTATTTTTCTTTCTTCGAAAAAGTTTGTCGTTTCTCTCCCTGTTTGTTCGAACAGATGGAAATACTGAGGAAGCAGGGGATCAACTGCAATTGCGGGAATTCGAGCGATCTTTCGGTTAATCTCGAGACCGAGGATAGACCGCCCCCGCCTTCGGCAACCCCCATGGACCTCATAAGAAATCCGAACATAAGAAAGAAATTTTTCATACTCGCGTTCGACTGGGTCGCGAATGCGGTCGTTTACAACGGTCTTTCCTACAACACCACCAATCTGGGAGTATCCGATTATCTCGCCTTTTTCATCGGTAAGCAACAACCGTTGAGACTTTTCGTTTATCTCGCAGCTCCACGCTTTCCGACAGTTTTATCTTGTACCGATGAATAATAACAATTTCAACAATGATTATTTATCATTGTTTCATCGTGACCGTCGCTATAAAATTATTATTATCATGACTGTTGTCATTGCGACGAACGAGACGAATATCCTCGTGACATGAGACTCGCGATATCAGACTCGAGGACGCGATATAAAATTTCGTCGAAATACTGAAAACGTTCGTAACTCTTTTTTGTTCCTCTTGGATTGACGAAAAGGCGGGATAGTCGAGATACCGTCATACGTGATCACGTGGTACGCAATGGACAGACTCGGAAGAAGATGGGTACTCTGCTTGACCATGTTACTGGGCGGAGTCGCCTGTGTTTCGTGCATGTTTGTTCCGGAAGGTAAGAATTTTTCATATTTCCACGAGAAGCAAGCGAACCTATGGGAAAAAGTGTGGCAAACGTCTCCCGAGCCAGTCCGAGTCTGGCTTTGGAAGGTCACTCGTGTGACCTGTGATTGTGTGCGTTACGAAACGGACGGATCGAACGCGCTCAAGAGTACGGTTGTTTGGGTTTTTTTGACGATTCGTGGGTCGCGGGCGTTGCGGACATCGGAGTTTTGTCGCTCGTTACTCGAGTAAGAATGTTCGAACGATGTCGCAGATGCCGTTTGGGTAACCGTGTCGTTGGCGATGATCGGGAAATTCGGCATTGCCGCGTCGTTCGCCGTTTTTTACGTGTTCGTTGGTGAGCTATTGCCGACAGTGCTGAGATCGCAGGCAATGGGCATAGCCTCTTTCATCGCCGGGATCGGGCTACTCACCTTTCCGTACATCGTTCATCTGGCCGTATACTCGAGAGTACTTCCACTCATAGTCATGGGATCTTTGAGCGTCGCGGGCGCTCTCACTTCCGTATTCCTGCCGGAAACTCTCAACATCCATTTGCCACAGACGATCGAGGAGGGCGAACAGTTCGGGGCCGACTTCAAGCTGTGGTCCTGTCCGACGAGAGCCACGTTAGTACCTACTCGACTATTCGAGTATCGCTCGATTGTCATTTTTTTGAGGCTGGTCAGCCTCGAAGCGGCGCCCACTCGCTTCGAATCGGGAAGACCAATCGACGTGTCTGCGGGAGAGCTTCGTTACGAGGCGTGTTACGAGGCGTGTTACGAGGCGTGTTACGAGGCGTGTTACGAGGCGTGTTACGAGGCTTTCGGACCGAGCACGCAGGCAGGAGGACCCGAGTCATTTTTAGTCGAGCACTTTCAGACACGACCTTTCATAGGATTTCTATAGATACTGGAAGGCGGTTCGGAACGGCGCCGCTTCGAGCTCGCCAACCTCAAAAAAATCCACGATTTTGCCATCCACGTATAAATGTAACGAGTGTCGTTCGACCGAATACTGGCCAACAGAAACGCGAGGAAACGTCGGAAACGAGATTCCTTGCCTCTGAGATTCCTACTGAACGGACGACCCGGGAGTCGCTCGACCGCCGGTAAAGCGGCGATCGTTGAATCGTCCTCGCAACAGCAGCGACAACGGGACGCCACGGAAACGCGCCCTCTCGATTCCTCGAACCAAGACGAGGAAACGGACAACTTAAACATTCCACCGAACGACTCGGACGAGTGACCGAGGAAGCGCGAACGAATCGACAAGCACAAACAAATGGAAAAAACTCCTTTTACGATTAGCCGACAAACTACATTTGTATTATAATAACAGTATAGGCACGCGTTGTATTTATTTTTTCCATTTATTATAACGTACTTGATTTCTAGAGTTCGTTTCTCGAAGAATCCTTCGTTTTCCCTCGACTCTCCAGTTTACTTTTTTCAGCACAATTTTCATCGGTCACCTTTCGCAAGTAACGTCGCCAGACTTTGATCGACGAAAGAAGGAAACGCGAAAATCTCTTGACTGCTACCGTAACGATCTCTGATCTGTAACGACCAATCGCAACAGACCCAAACGAATCAACTAGGGGAAGGTCGGGTAACTCTTCAGTTAATGTAGTTTTGATATCACATTGTTATTTTCACATAAAACAAAAATAAATTACTATTTTATGAGTTTTAATCAAAATGGGAAATTGACCCAGGGTAGGTAAAGTGGCCTACATAAACTTACGAATCGGGTAAAGTGGCACAGTCTCAATAAAGTACACTTTTTGTAATATTTATTCAAGTTTTATTAGGAAATAATACAATAGACGACAAGAAGATAAAGGAACTCAATTTCGCTTATGTATTAATCCGTAAAATCGCTTTTCCATTTCTAAAATGTGATGCACCAATTCTTGCTCTTGCTCAGGACTAAAAGTCGGCCTGAGACTGAGCGTCGATCAAGGAACTTCGAATTCTTTGCTAGCCTTGAGGTAGCCCATTTCGTCGTTTCTTACAGCTCTTATAGCTTTTTCCATTGATTCCGAG
>JAPYZJ010006240.1:0-10247 GCA_030522765.1 Ophioninae sp. B BG-2022a | reverse complement strand
AAAATACGACTGAAGTTAGCCGTGCATCGGCAAAAACTTCACAGCTTTTGGTGATGCGTACTCTTATCGGATGCGTACTCCTAGACCAGGTTACCCTAATAAAGTACTCGTGTTACGAAACACGATAATGTGTCGGATCTACACAGCAACGTATGTCCAATCGAAGTGAAACTCGTATAAACTATGTACAATACACTTTATACGAGTTTCACTTAAAATGATTTTATATAAGTTTTTCATTCGTAAGTTTACATAAGTTTTATACAAGTTTTTCTATTTCATTCATTCAAGTTTTATTTTTGCAAGCATATTATTTCCAAGGATAATGTAGATTCTATGAGGCTTTTCTATGGGCGTTTCCGTATAAAATCTTTACGGATTCGGCTCTATACAATTTTTATAAAAACTTCATTAAAAAATGTCACTTTGGTTGAGACAGCAGTTTTTGCACTGCACTGACTAGCTAGGATACTTAAGAGCATGACGAACATCGACATAACCTCACAAATTTTCGAAATTCGTTTTCTCAGCGTCAATTAAGTTCACGGCGAAAAATCGAGCATCAGTCTTTGTAGAATTCATAGAGACAGAAATAGATGCTTCAATTTTACGATAAAAATGTTAAGTCCTCGAGAAATTGCGATTTTTAAATTTCGACTAACTTTTTCGAACTCGTGTGTCACGTGGTACGTCTTCGACATGTCCTTAAGTCTACAGAATCCAGATCGAGGTTCCACTGTACGTTAACGTCGTTGACGACCTCCTTCGTACTGCCCCATATCCAGCCGTTTTTTCGAGCTTCGTCTCTTTCCACGTCTCGTATACAATTTTCCAAAAAAACATCTGAGCCATTTTCGAATGTCCGCATATGAGATTTTTCGCCAAATAATGCAACTATATCTATATTTGCGTGTGTGTGTGTGGGTTTGTGGGGCTCGCAACTGTTGAATTAAATATGGAATGAATCATACACAGTGGATACTGCCTTTGGCAGTCGTGTGCACTCGCCCGATATACAACGTGGTATGCACCCCAACAATAACACACGCTTTTTAACGCGCGCGCGTGCGAGCAAATTTCGCGCCGCGGATGAACAGATGTGCGGCGATGAAAAATTCAGGAGGCGAATGTATATAAATATACGGAACGTGTATGCGCACAGGCGCCGGCTTCATCGTTACGAGCAATTTTATCGCGGCCGCAATGTGAAAAAGATTCACCGCGGTATGTGAGAATCTCGGCAAAACAATAATCACCGCGAGTTGGGGAGAAAGAAGTTTCCACCAGATTTCATTAATTTTTTTCACATTGCACTCATGTATATATATATATATGCACAGCCTTAGCCAAAAGTATTGGACACCCTATACTTTTTCTATCCTGACAAAAAATCGAATATCTCGGCGAAGAAAAATCGTACACCAATGCAGAAAATGACTTTTTGAAGAGGAAGAAACCAGCGTCGTTTTTCTTTTTTAATTTTTATTCTTCCAATTTTTTTTGTAGTCGATACGCCATTTTGAAAATGCTAGTTTTTCCACAGTTCTTCCACTTTGCAAAATCGCGTGCTGAACTTCCAAAAGCACTGATCTCACTATTTATCAACAAAATATTTGGAAACAATGCTGTTAGTTTTAGCTACGTTTTGAAAAAAAAAATCCATCTTTTTTCGCAGACTTATCTAGTTTAGTTTTCGAGCAATGCAGCCGGATTCGAAAACTCGACATCGTACGGCGTAACTTATAAACTACAAAATCAACCAAACAGTTTCGAATATTTCGTCTAATCAGTAAAACAGTTAAATTCTGTTATTTCGGAAACCCTAGTTCTTGATTAAATATTTTTTCCAATATTTCTCTCTATTATTAGTTTTGTTTAATAACTAACGATCCGTCTTGTAAATTTATCACCGTTACTTTTAAACAAAAATGTTATGATGAAAATATCAAGACATGAAAACCTGCGTAATAAAATTACCTATATAAATATACATATGCATATATGTATGCAAGGTTTCAACAACGGTAACGAGAAAAAGTTTTCGTACTTAAACTAGCGCCGGAAGTCAACGAGCCCGTGGGCAACCAGAACCCTGGGAACTGCTCAGCTGGTGTATATATTCCTTCATACAGCAGTAGGTAGAGCAGCATACGTGGAGCAGGGAACTCCACGGAGTAAGGAGGAAGATAAGCAACGAACCAATTGAGACTTAAAGTGGATAGTTCAGGAATGCAGTGTGCGCATGCGCTGCACAGAGTGCATGGTCTTGAATACGTACATACGGGACAGGCCAAACGGGTCAAAGAGCAGACAGTCATCTTTCCTGTCCTGCAAAGAGAAGACGAGAAGGAATCCGACGAAAGAGATCAAACCAAGAAAGATCGAGACAACAGCATGAGACAAAAATGAAAGTGCCAGAGGGGAAAAAGGGGAATACAAAGAATCCTGGTACCCATAATTCAGTTCCCTCTTGCGAGATTAATCCCGAGCATTATTGTCACATTTATATATATATATATAAATTTTGTGTATGCATGCCGCTATCCGGCGCATTATGAAAGCTCTTCCGTCCCGTTGAGCAAGATTATATACTATCTCGTCGTCGCATGCACCGATACGGATGCTAATACGAGTAAGCTCACAGCGGTATTATTTTATATTCCTACGCAAGCATCGCGAAGTATTTCATTCCTTGGTGGGATTTTACCCACATTTTAGGTTATGGTTTACGTGTTCAACAGGCATAAAATGTGTACGCGAACAAACAATAAGCAAAATCAAGGAGGTCAGAATGAAACGTGAGTCAAAGTTGATAATGCGAGGATAATGCATTGAAGGAAAGAAGGAAAGTGCACGTTGATGCGAAAAGCTTTTTTTTTCAACGGTCGTGTATTTTCGTTATTGAGTGTTTTATTTGGTCGGGCATATATATTGGTTTCTACTTCAATTGATCTTTGGTGGATTTAAAGTAGGGAAACCACCAGCTGTTTTTAGAATTCTGATTCAGCGATTTACGACCAATGTGGAAGGAATTGATTTTGAATAATAAATTATTTATACATAAACGATAAATGGATTCGGATAACAAATTGTTGGAAAATGATTTTGGATAATATGACTTTGAAAATAAAAAAATCGAAGGATGTATTTCGTTGCATACCAACGATGGAAACTTCAATCCACATCATAATTGATATAAAAGAACATTCTAATTTGAGATTTCCATCGTGGGGATGCAACAAAAGTAAGTTATTTTTCTATTCTTTAATTGACCTTTCGACGATTTGAGACACGCACGTTGTCTAAAGAATTTTTCACAATTTTGATTTAACAAGTAACGAAAAATCTGTGGAATATGATTTTGTATAATAATGAACATGAGGAGTTGGCAAGATATTTCGTTGCATGGAAACGACGCATACTTCAACCCCATAATGTAATGAGGAAAGAGGGATTAAAAAAAGTGATGGTGCTATGACGTAAATATGGTCGGAGTGCAGACACGGTTCGTACGAGATTCACTGGTACATTCCGGTCCGCCAATGTAACGGAGTCACGGGTACCGTGACCGTGTCCAGTGCATCGAATTAGCATCGAATTATAGCCGAGTCAGTTTTCTTTTTCCGTGCAACGGGACGTATGTGAGATAGCCTCTCAGAGAGTTGAATCCTGTGTGGTTGCACGTGTTGTTTCTCTCCAATGACACACTGAAATCCGCACCGCGTCGTGATAAAACATATATCGCAGACGCGTGCCTTCGTACTACACCCTTTCGTTCGCACACACATGAAAACGTGCTGCGGTAGACATAGAGAAAGAAATAGAGAAAGCGAAAACGAAAAGACGAGAGAACATCACTTTGAGTTGGAGTTCGCATCGTTGAAAGACAAAAAAGTATCTTTTTTGCTCAACTTCTCGGTTTCATCATTATCCAAAATCTTTTTTTCAGATTCGTTGTAAATAGCTGAATAATCGACTTTCAATTTATTATTCTTTTTTCATCACTTTGTACCGTAAAATCGATCGAATGTTTTTACATATTCTCATCCATGTTTAGACATATTTTAATGCTAATTCTCGAACAAAAAGTTTTCTGTTATTGAAATAAAGAAATGAAAAAAATAAAAAAACACGTTTCGTTCACATATGGAATCGAACCTACAACCTTCTTGCCTATTCCATGCAGGCTCCCACTGAAAGGTAAAAATGGCGAAAAGACATGTATCTTCAGTTATGATTCGACCCATCGCATAAATCGTATCAAATTAACAGTATAAGAATTAAAGAGCAATATTGAAAATCTTCGCAGACCTTGTATAGTTTATCCCCATATAAAGATGATCAAATATTTAATAACTAATATTAACAATAATCTTCAAATTATTACTAACTGCTGTTTATTCAAATAATTAATGAAAAAGTTACAAATGCTAATTTAAATGATTAAATAATAATTCACAACAAATTTATATTTAAATTATTATGAAGGGATTTATTAAAAGCCAGTGATTTATTTTAGCAACGCTACAGTCTGATAGGTTCAACCACAATTAAAGGGCTTTGAACTACTTAGGCTGTCTAAGGCCCGCACTTCGGGACTTCTGCAAAGGAACCTTCGGCATTGATTAGCCTCAGGCAACTGTCAAATGACGGTTTCCAAAAAAACCTGAAAATTTCAACTCATCTACAAACATACATATACATATATATATATATATATTTCTTTACCCAAGCTGCTAATTCTTGTCTGTATTGTCGGCTACCCGAATTCAATCTCATTTTGCCAATCTGTACGAGTGCCAATGTAAGAGATAGGAGGCCGAAGTAGTTTAGCAATTGGCTTCAAGTTGCAGTACTCGATATCCTGCAGGTTCTCGCTTCCTCTGCGTTCCCCGACCGATCTCTCCATCTCGCTCCTTCCACCATGGCGAAATGAGATTAATCCGGTTTCCTCGCGAAGCTTTCGCTGGGTTTACATCGTTTTCTCTCTCTCTCTTTCTCTCTCTCTCCTGCCCAGTTCTCGAGCCATCAATGCATCGGCCATTGCATTCCAATGTATTTGCGTCGTCGTAGTAGTAGCTCGTATTCGAACATACGTAGAATGCATCAGTCTAGAACAACGTATCGCGTTGTGTGTCCAGCCAACGCTTATATATACATATACATGTCTTTCAATCGTTATATGCAATAACTCATCGGAACTTCCACTGATCACCCCTCGATGTTTGGGCTTCCTGTACGAATGCAACGAGTAGAACTTTCCGAGGTTCCTCTTCGCGCGAACGCTACTCTAATGTGCTGCACATGTTGGATTGGTCGAAAAGTAATGCAGGCTTTTGTTCCATAAAATAAGACTCGAAATGATCCGGATGTAGTCGTGGGTTGTTAGCACGTTCGACTTATCAGCAAATTCTGATTCTCTTATGTAGCGTCAGACTGAATTAATACTTTGGTTTATGCGTCAATGTTGACTTGAAGTTGACTCGAACAGTCGTCGAGGTTAGTATCGATCTTCAGTCGAAAAATCTCCGGAATGGAATTGACAATGTTGACAAGTGCGTTATGCCTAGAAAGCTTCATTTTACACTGCTGAAATGTAAATGTAAATGTTCTGCACTGCACTGTAAATGTTCGTTTTACACTGCTGAGTTCGGATGTTGAGTTCCGATTACTGAATCATTTAGTGAAAAATTCTAAAGCAGTCCATTTACTTATCTATAAAAAGTAATGGATTATTCTAGAACTCTAAAAGGATCTTATTTAATATTGTACTATGCACGAACCATGATTTTCCAAGTTCTCGAGAACTTTCACGATTTTTTAATATTCATCGAATAATACTGCTGAATAATAATAAATAATCGAATATTCGAATAATACGATATAATATTCGAATAATATTTTTCTATTTCTTCATTTTTATTATTATCCCAATCATTTTTATGCAAATTGTGGAAGATAATGTTTGATAAGAAAATGTAAAAGTATTAAATATTATTTCCCCTTCTAGCCGTCAATATTAGTGAATATGGAATCCAAGCAATTTGAAAGAATTTATCTTCGTTGCTATTCAACTATACAATCTTTATTAAATACATTCCATTAAAGCAACATTCTAAATCGAGACGTGCGAAAACGTTAAAAAATTGACTACAAGAATAATTTACGTGACTGTGCGAAACCAACACGATTGCAGTGAGCGTATAAGACATACCATTTAGTCAAGTTTTTAGGGGAAATAATAAACTATTCTATCTAATGATTAATAAACTTATCACGGTTTTTCCAAATCAATTTCTAGAGGGAAATAACATATTATTATTTTGATACTCAATGGGCAATTCGATGTTGAGACAATCTAACGAAAAAAAAAAATCGTAAAAATACACATAACGATTTTGGCAGGCCCACCAACGATATCTAACGAATGCAACGAAGGATTCGGATCGTTCTCATTGCGCAATAGTGGCAACCAGTGGATTCTGCAAACATGAAGTTTGACCGAATTGCAAGCAGCCCACACCCACATCAGGCGTACGACAGTCTCGATTGACGATCACCGCAGGCAAAACCGGTGCGATTAAAAACGGAGAAAATGAGAAAGGAAAGTCAAACGTTTTTGGATTTGGAACTCTGTATATTTGGGGACAGTCGACGGCTCGAGACGTTATCGGAGTCTCTTCAAAGGATCGTCTGCTTCGATGAAAAATCGCAAGCGGATCAAAGGAGAGCACTGTGCAAATCGCGACAGGAGGAACTCTGAGGAAGAGACAAAGAAAGTGAGCATGGATGCTGTGGGAGCACGTTTGCTCCGAGAGAATGAGAGTGAGATAGCTGTAGTGAGAGAGCAAAAAAGAGAGAATCAAGAGGGAGAATAGAGAGATAAAAGAACTCGCAGAATGTCTTGCTCCTATATGAAGGAAATTCCAATCGAACGTGTCTCACTTCTCGGCACAAATGGCCTCTATAAAAAGTAATATGATAACTTTATATTTGCCAGCGCGCAATATATATCGCCCAATGGTGTCGTGACCCATGCGAGACGAAGGGAAAAAAGGCCTCCTTGCTGTATATACGACGAACATCAATATATAATGTGTCTGAAGTTTCCATCGTTGGTTCGCAACGAAATTTTTTTCTTCAATAATCGTTTTTTTTTTGTATACGTTTAATAAGCTAAAAGAAGCTTATGACCAAAAGGACGAAGATTTTCATCCCTCGGAACCTACCCTTACGGAGGGGTACAGGTAAACAAAATAATATTTCCGGCTGGATTGCAATAATCGTTTTTTTTATTGGCGATGTCTTTTTTGTGAATAAAAATGAACTTGTAAAAAAATTTCAACGAATTTCAGCACACGGAACTTACCCTTATCGGGGGTGAAAGTTGAAAAAAATTGTATCTCGCGTGCAATACATATAATCATATTTTTTCATTGGCATTATCATAAAATCAATTCATAAAAAAAATCGCAACGATTTTCGTCCACCGGAAACCACCCTTCTCGGGGGTGGCAGGCCAAATCTAAAAAACATCCATGACCAGTGGTATCGCAATGATCGTTTTTTATATTTGCAATATCATTTTCGTGAACCAAAAAAAGTTTACAAACAAATTCGGAACGATTTTCGTCCACCGGAAACCACGCTTCTGGGGGGAGGGCTGAAATAAAAAAAAAACCGGTTCCGGTGGTGCGGCAATAATTGTTTTTTTTTATTGGCAATATCATTTTCGTGAACCAAAAGGAGTTTGAGGCAGCCAAAAGAAACGTGATTGAAAAAATGATCTGCTAACTTCCCGTAGCAGATAAAATTTCGAATAATAAATTTGGAATAATATCTCTATTCTCTCTAATAATCTCTATCTACCTATATTCGAATCTCCGCCATTTTTCGAATTCGATATTTTCCCCATCTGAATATTGATCGTTCGACACTTTCAACCGCACCCCATTTGATGAAACTAGTCTTTGAGGTCCTGAACCCAAATCGTCCTTACAGAAATCCCCAGGCTTCGAAATGTCTTCTCCTTCCGTAAATCGATAGAACGAAAGTTTGTCACGTCGAGAGTGTGGCACACGATCCTTCCACGTTGGGGTCATCCACTTATCGAGCTTAGAATATCGATGATGCGATACAAGTTGTCTCTACTTAGAGACCCATTTTACAGGCGGTAAAGGGGATACACGACGCCCCATCGATATTCGCGAGAGTGCCAACAATGAACACGTTCGCGGGAGAGAGGGAGAGAGATTCGAGTCAAGTGCCTGATTAATAGCGAGCCAATCGATTTAAATTTCAAATCGAGTCTCTACCGTCTCTTTTCTTCCTACCATGCTTACCGAGGCAGATCTTCGAGCAATTCATAAAAATTATGCAACTTACAAAATATTGCTTTTTGGGATGGGATTCGGAAATTTGATCGATCAGTGTCCAAAAGAATTGAAATTTCAAATGAAGTAGTTACCGAACGTTCCAATATAAATCGATCAATCTGGTGATTGCCTTTCAAATAGTTTATAGAAATTGTTAATACAAATATATCGATATTGATATATAGCGAAAATAAATAAAATATTTATCAAAATAATGAGAGGTGTTATATAGATTTACCGGTATAAATACATCGAACAAATCGAGACGTCAAGTCATTGAATTGTAAATATTACGACGGTTTCGAAGTTCGAATTCATTAAAGCGAAGGGCCAAAAAGTCTTTCAGTTGAGGTAGCGAAAAATGATGACCGAGAAGGACATAAATTGCGCTTCAGAATAAAGCTGACAGATAGCGCTCACTATATAGCGTTCACTATTTAGGATCTTTGATCATTCGCGAATCTGCATCTTGGCAGTTTGAATTCTCGATAGATCGCTTTTTTGGAAACACGGAAAATGGTTATTCAATTTCAGCATTCCTTAACAAATCGTACTTTCTAACAACAGAATCTTCATTATTTTCAGTTGGTAATTCTGTAAGTTCCAAATTATTGGTTTTTCATATTTGGTCGTTCGAAATGTTAATCTTCACCCGCTCTTCGGTCGAAAATAATTCTCTACACTCGTAAAAATTAAAAAAAAAAAAGGTAACATACGTAATTTTGTCACGAATTATTATAACGGATCAGATCCACCCTTTTCTCATCAGAAAAGTTTGAAAAGGGTGTAAAAATACGTTTTACGAGGTTGTTGCAAAAAACAAACGCGCAAATTTGTACTTCCAAGGGTATGATGGAAGTAGGAAAGATTTATGTTGCAAAGCTTTTTGTTGGAATGACGCTCGAGGTGTATTCCTCACGCTTGAATAAAAAGTGAGCTAACCGAGTCGAGCAGTAATACTGTAACGAGAGATGGAAGGCTTGAAAATACCGGTGAAGGGAAAGGGAGTGCGTGAAGGTTTCATGCTCGCGAGTAAGCTTCACAAATTGGACACGTGTAAAGCAGAAATTTTTAAACGCGTCCCTTCGTAATGTTTGGACGCGTTTATCCCTCCTATACAGACTGTATCTTGAGCCATTCCAAAAACGGCCCGATACAAACTTTTTTTTTTCAGCTTTTTTGGGCTTTATGAAAATCAAAGATCGTACAAAATTTCAATTGGCTCATAATCCACATAGAGTGACCTTTTATTAAAAAACCGTTATCTCAAGATGGATTGAACAAATATTTTATTCGAGTCTACACCAATAAATAGAATTTCTGTCGAAAAGCTCTTTCGCGTGTTTACAAAATTTTTCCCTTACGAGGCAAAAATAGGATATTTAATGTAGGGGAGACCGGGGCAAATTGGGATAGCTAAGACAAAACTCGTTATACAAGGAAAATTAAACTCTTTAATGACATTCTTTAACAAAAGAGTTAACAATTATACATTTCTCTCTTATAATTCACCGTTGTAGCATGCGAAATCACAGAACTTTTTTTGGCAAACAATGAGAAAATATATTTAGCAAATTTCCCGTCTTGCCCCAGTTATGGGCTGTGGGGCAAAACGAGTACACTTTTAATTCAATCAGTAAGAATACATTTAGAGAAGATATGAGAAGAGCCTTTACAGCTCTTCTCATATCTTCTTCGTTCCATTTGCCACGATCTGTTTTTCGTTTATAATTGCGAACCATTTTATCTGTAGACAAATAAATAAATAAATACATATTTTTGATCCTGATTTAAGTAGAAATTACAACAAAATATATTATCAGTACATAGAAAATGTTATTTTAATCACAAGGATGGGGCATAGATAGTATC
>JAPYZJ010006239.1:0-10251 GCA_030522765.1 Ophioninae sp. B BG-2022a | reverse complement strand
TATTAGCTATGGAGATTTATTTGGTGGGTTTGGAAAAGGTTTTTGCCTGACTTAAATAATCGCGTTGGATTCGTATCGATATCTCGTATAGTTTTCCCGTAGAGTCCACTTGAAAAATCGGAGAAAAAGAGGCAAAGGGGTATGTATGGAAAAATTGGCAAAAATCGATGGTCCGACTTTGAAATTCTGCCAAAAATCGAAAAATCATCGGATTTGAATTAACAAAAAGCATTTTGAAGAGAAAATCATAATAAAGAGGTTGAGCACAGAGTGGAGTGCCAAATCCTAAAGGAAAAAAAGTTATCGATGATTTAGTGAAAAAACTTTTTTTGCCCTGAAATCCCAAAAAAATTTGGATTTTTAATATTTGTTTAAATGGTCTATTTTAATATAATTTGATCCCCTGAGCACGAATCTACGGATAATTTTCCCCAAAACCCAAAATTTTCATGAAAAAATCGTAAAAAACTTCTAAAAACACGATTTTCACGATTTCTTCATGAAAATTTTTGGGTTTTGGGCAAAGTTCATGGTAGATTCGTGCTCAGGGGATCAAATTACATCAAAATAGACCATTTAAAAAAATATTAAAAATCCAAAATTTTTACTGGATTTTAGGGCAAAAAAACTTTTTTCACTAAATCATCGATAACTTTTTTTCCTTTAGGATTTGGCACTCCACTCTTTGCTCAATCTCTTCATTATGATTTTCTTTTCAAAGTGCTTTTTTAAAAATTCAAATCCGATGATTTTTCTATTTTTGGCAGAATTTCAAAGTTGGACCATCGATTTTTGCAAATTTTTCCATACATACCCCTTTGCCTCTTTTTTTCTGATTTTTCGAGTAGACTTTCCGGGAAAACTATACAAGATATCGATACGAGTCCAACGCCATTATTTAAGTCAGGCAAAAACCTTTTCCAAACCCACTAAATAAATCTCCATAGCTAATAAGAAGCTCACCCTACAACCTTTTGAAATTTCATAATTTTTAAGATTCCGGAAAAGTGGTCGGGAAAGTCGAAACATATTTTTGTCCGCTTTTAAACTCTTATAAGGGTCTATTTAATCGGAAATTTTCCGCTGATTACAAATCTGCCCGAAATGTTGCCGAAAGTGCACAACTAGACTGGGAAAATGCGAAAAACCGTTCTAGAATATTTTTTCAACATTTTTCCCTAGAAATGAAGAGTTCAAAACGAATTAAATGGTGGATTTGGTTTCAAGGTTTAAAAATACATCGTCATGGACCTGCGATATAGACGTCTAAATATAATAATTATTTCGAGGCTAAGCTCGCTCAACGAGCGCGTCTCATTGGCTGCCTTTCAAAATTAATAACAATCCAGGGGTTGATCCGGGAAGCATACATGGTTATATCAATCGCCTCAGAATTTCCCCCACAACCTCCCATTTCACGGACAACATTCTTACATTGGACACCCTGTAGTATCAGTATCATAACGTACTTGAGCATTGTAAACCATGTGGACGCCTTGATAAACGATGTTTTTCGAGTGCTCGCCCATGAACTCCAAGATGTGCTCGACGAGGGCCTCGTAAGGCAAGCCTCGTAATCTGACGCAGTCTTTCCGGGTGCCGGAGGTGATAATGTGCTGCGGAAGCAACGGAATCGGCAATATCGGTGGTATAGGTTCGTACGTTTTCGGATCGATCGCCCTGTTCAACACCTGCGACGAGTAAAAAAGAAAAACCGAATTGGTTAATTTCGAAATTTTTTATAAAAACCCCCGTGGTCCCTGGGGGGTCCAAATTACCCCACATGAATCCAGAATTGATAAAAGTTAAATTTTCCACATTTTTATTCGGAAAGGTTCGAACTAATATCCTGAATTTTCATGTATCCTTCGGAACGATACTCGCAACGTGGCAAATGTTTGAACATTCCTGAGGTCATTCCGACCAGTATAATCAGCACGTTATTTTTACATAGTGTGACCACGGAGGGTTGAACTTCCGGTAAACTTCGACGTACCTGTTGGACCTCAGCGGTGGTGCTTCGAAACAGCTCGATATAACGAGTGCCAATCGATTCCCTGTGTTTGCTCAGGGCTTTCGCCGAGTCCTCCTCTTTCGCGAAGAGAACGAAAGCGTCACCGGTTGCCCGTCCATCCGGCTTCTTTACGAAGAGAACACCCTCCTCGTTGTCCAATACGTGACATGGTTTTTGTCCCGCGAGGAAAAAGTCGATCTGTATCCGAAAAAACAAGATTTCATGATTTTTCGTTCTACTTCCACGTCCCGAAAAAAAAAGTTTTCGAAGTCGATCCAAAAAAAAAAAAACGTTTTTTGTTCAATGAAAAAGGAAAGTGGAAAAAGTCGATCTGTCTCACGAAAAAACGAGATTTCATGATTTTTCGCTCTACTTCCACTTTCCGAAGAAAAAAACATTTCGATGTCGATCCAAAAAAAAAAACGTTTTTTGCTCAATGAAAAAGGAAAGCGAAAAAAAAAATAATAAAAATAAAATGGGAAAACTGACGACTTGTTTGGCGACGCAATCGTAGGGCAATCCTCTCATCCGTACGATGACTTGTGCGCCCCGCGATAGGAAAGCGTGGGCCTCGCCGCTCGCCCCACCCGCGACCCTCACGAATTCCTCCCCGGAGCCTTTGTACACCTCGATGTAACGAGTGCCTATGTGATGCTTGTGCCTCTTGAGGGCCATGTCTCTGTGCTCCTTGCTCACGAAACGCACCAACGCCTCCCCGTTCCGTCTCCCCTGATGGCTCAAACACAGCGCGACGCCGCCCCTGCGATTGACGACCCGAACCATCAATTATTATTGCTATTATTATTTATTATTATTATTTTTATAATAATAATAATAATCAAACCCAAACAAACGCAGCGCAATAATTGTTTGTTATTATTGTTGCAATTATAATCGTTCATTATTATCGTAATAATAATAATAATAATAATCAAACCCAAACGAACCCAAACAAACGCAGCGCAATAATCGTTTGTTATTATTGTTGTAATTATAATCGTTCATTATTATCGTAATGATAGTAATAATAATCAAACCCAAACAAACGCAGCGCAATAATTGTTTATTATTATTGTTGCAATTATAATCGTTCATTATTATCGTAATGATAATAATAATAATCAAACCCAAATAAACCCAAACAAACGCAGCGCAATAATTGTTTGTTATTATTGTTGTAATTATAATCGTTCATTATTGTCAATATAATAACAATTATTATAATAATAATAACGAACTATTTACTAATTTTTTTCTCTTTTTCATCGGTATTTTATTTAATAATTATTTTTCAAATATATATCGCTAAATTACGATGCTGATGATGATTATTATTTATTTCATTCATTTATCATATTATTTTTCCAATCTATCAATCAATCAATATCCCCCTCCCCCACTCCGAAATAACGAAACACTCATATGGACATACATACACGACGTCGAAGACAATTGTAACGTAATATAATGCATTTTGGTTTACCTTGTTTATCAAAATCCGAGAGGCTTGGCCAGACCGAATGTCAACATTCATCGCGATATTAAAATTCGTTTCAATTATTCCTGAGTCACGTTTAATAAAAATGGAACGGTATAATTAACTTTTTCGTTCGAATTTTTCAAATTCAAAAAAATTATCGATCGTCGATTTTTCGTCTTTAAAAATCTTCTTTTTTTAATCGAATTGACGGAAAACGTTCCAGTCTGATTCAACGTGACCAAATACATGCATGTATGCATATTCGAAAGAACGCACATGTGACAAAAATCACTGTGACAAAAAATTCATTTTTTTCCTTTTTGACGTTTTAGTACAGTATTTTTAAAAAATATGCGTTAAAAAAATTATTTAATAATTTCCTAAATAAAAAATAATAAAAAACGGCGGGATATACTATTCTTTTTTACATCCAATTTTTTACATTTAAATATTAACAATAATTTAATTAATAAATTTGAACGAAAAATGTTATTTTTTATACTTTAATACTGTATTTTCTTTTTAATTTGCACATTTTCGTTCAAGATGTTTCAAGCGCAGAAAAAAATTTTTTTCGATGACAATGACATGAAAAATTGCGATCTTTTTCTGATCGTCAAAATAGGATCTCTCTTTTATGAGTGGCTACGAGGAAAATGAATAAACTCACTTGGCGACATTCAGTCCTCGGAAGAACTTGGCGGTGTCCTGATCGGAGGACTGCCAAGGGAGTCCACGCGCCCTGACCACGCAATTGTTGTCTACTTCCTCATCCTTTGAGCTGCTCGTAAAAACACGGAAATCGAAAAATTTTTAGTTGATAGTTTTTTATTGCAACGCGAAATATTTCGCGGCTAATCAGTATCGCAGTATCGAGTTAATTGTCATTGTGAAAAAGTAACCAAGAATTTCGAACTAGCTTCGAAAGTAACTAGGATTTAACTTTTTTTTCTAGTGATTAAAAATAAACTAGAAATTTTGATCGGTCCTTCAAAAACAGCTGGGAAATTGCTCTCGTACGTTGTCAAACGAAAAATTCATGTTTCCACCAGTTTTCAAAAAGCAACTAGAGTTGACGTTGAGAAATAACGAATTTGGGGATTATTTTGTTTTGCCATTAAAAAATTGTGATTGATCCGCGTTCCAGTCAATTTATAATGGTTTTGTCGATAAAAAAAAATAGAAATAAGAAAAGAAATGTGAATTATCGATTCGTCAATAAAAAATGAAAAAAAAAATAAAGTTTAATTACCATATGCCAGGTTCTAAGACGAGATTTATCACTTCCGGTGTTTGGAATACGTGACCTGAAAAACAAAAAACAAGTTCGTAATGTTAATAAAAAAAAATAATAAAATCGAGTGCAAAGTACGCGTCGAAAAAAAATCTTAAAAAGGCACAAAAAAATATTGCTTGGGGAATTTCGTGTTTCTTTTTTTTTCGAAGTTTTGCAAACGTTTTCTCGTAATCGTACACCCTTTATCCTGGGTATCTCGTTACCGCGGACGACTGTTCTCCGCTCTGTGAGAATCGACGATGTGTCGCGAACGAGACCGTGGCCATACTCGCCCATTCAGAGCTATACGTAAAGAAAAAAAAAATGAAAACTGAGAACTAAGCAAAATACCATTCGATCAAGAGTGCGCCGAGTTGGCACATTTTCCGCCTGTCTTCTCGGCCGATTGTTCTTCAATTCTTTCGTACCCCGCTGCCGATCGATATTCGAATATATAACGGTCATTTCAGGTTTCGTAGAATTTTAATCAGTCCAATTGGAAATTGTCGAATTTTTTTTAATTTAATTGAAAATTGTCGAATTTTTATTAATCTAATTGAAGATTGTAGTATTTTTATTAATCTAATAGAATATGGAAAAATTTATATTCATCCACTTGAAAATTGTAGAAATTTAAATAATGTAATTGAAGATTTATTTTTTATAATTGAATTGCATTTTTATTAATTGAATTGAACATTACAGAATTTTTAATAATGAAATTGAAAATTGTCGAATTTTTATTAATCTAATTGAAGATTATAAAATTTTTATTAATGAAATTGAAAATGACAGCATTTTTAATAAACAAATAAAAAATTGTAGAATCCAAATAAATTTGATTACAAAGAAAAAAGCAATTAAACCAATAAAAAATCATACGCGCCATATGCCTCGCCTAATATTTGATCGGACACCCTCTATACGTGAAAATTGTTCAAGTAGAGGGAACGTTCGACATCGAATTTTCGCGCTCGGGATTCGAGGGTCGTAACGAAAGTTTCTCCCGTTGCGAATGGCTGTCCGTCGTTATCAATCACTGCGATCGGATAAGCGAATCGAACTTCGAGTGGTCATTTTCACATTTTCTACGTCGGCAAGAATCATAAAAGAAGCTCGATAAAAATAAGAAATCAAACCAAAAAAAAAAAATAAAAATACCCAAAATGCCATTTTCGCGATGAAAAAAAAGCAACGACGCATCCATTTTTAATCAATTTTAACTTAATTTTAAATCAATTTTGTATCAATTTTGTATCAATTTTGAATACATTTTTAATAAATTTTTAATAAATTTTAAATCAATTTTAAACCAATTGGAAAACAATTTTATTGCTGACATTCAATTAATTTATTGCTATTATTCGACGCGTCCGAACGCTTTTCTCTTCTCGCGCCAAAAATATTTAAAAAAATAATAAAAAGAATAAATGAAAAAAAAAATTGGAAGCTTTTTTCGAAAAACGTATCGAAAAAAGAATAAGGAAATAATAATAATAAAACGGATCGAAGTTCGAGTTGGTAACCACTGTGATAAGAAATGCAGAATGGCCGGTCTCCCTCGTAACGTTGAACGCTCGGTACGAGAGACGTCGAGAGGCCTGCAATTCTACACTTCCATACTAACAATTTTGTCCAGCCGACTGAGCTTTTTTTCTCCCCTTAAACTTCGTGTTGTAAAAAAAAATAAAAAAATAAAAAAATTTAATTATTCGTTACTCAAACAAGTAAATAAATCATTTTTAAAAATAATAATAACTTATATGTTTCAAAAATCAATGAAAAAAATCCTCAAAATAATAAATTGATTACTGAATTAATGTAATTCATTAATAATAAATTAAATTAATAAAAAATCGTTAAAAACATTGATAAATAAAAAGAGTGTTCTAATAAACATCGAATTTTGTCCAGCACGATCCCAAAGTCCAAAAGTCAGTGTAAAAAAAGCCTTAAAATTTATCGAGAAGTGATAAAAAAAATAATAAAAGAAACGAAACAAAAAAACAAAACAGGAAAAATATGATCCTCACCATCCTTGATCATCCTCTGTATAACGTTGACCATGTCCTGAATCTCCTTAACGTAAAAGACATTCTCGGTGTCGGGCGACAGTCCAAAGTCTGTTTTATTTTTTTTTTCATATTTTCGTTAAGGATTTGCAGGTGTAAAAAAAACGTGATTCGCTTAAACGTAAATGCATGCACGCGATGTTTAAAACTTTCCTCGAATCTCAGACAATGAAAAAAATAAAAATAAATATAATAAAAATAAAATAAAAACACAAAAGTAAAAAATGTATATCAGGAATCCAGAATTTCCCACTCGACTCATTAAAACGATAAAAATAAATTACGAAATAAAAAAGAAAAAAAAAAGTTACGAACGTAATTTCTTAAAAATAATTGATTTAAAAAAAAGTGTATTAAAAATCATGTATTAAAAAGTAACTTCATTGAATTATTTATATCGAAATAATTTTTCGGATAATTAATTTTTAAATAATTTCTTTAAATTATTTATTTCAAAATCAGTCCTTCAAATTATTTATTTAAAAATCATGACTTTAAATAATTTATTGAAAAATTATTTTTTTAATATCTGGTTAAAAAATAATGTTTAAAAAATAATGTATTTAAATATCGATATTGACGAATCGATAATTCATTCGAAATCGGAATTTTCACTGTCGACGTCTCGTATCGAGAGGGGCGAGAAGATAATCGTTGCTCGTTACGTCAGCGAAGTGTTTGCGGGGCATGGATCGATAGCGTGATTACGAGGGTTCCTTATTCTTATCTCTTTCATAATAGACTACATAGATGCGTATATATACATATATGCAACCTTATTTGTGGAGCGTTCCACAGCTCTCGTTCTATAGTCGAAAGAAAAAGTGGTGAGATCGTCGATTTATTGCGCTCGCTGGTGGCGCTTGACCCAAACAATTACAAATGCCAAGGTTGTGCCTCGTAGGATCAACGAGATTAATCTATGCTCGTTCCTAATATTATATAATTCGTCTATATAAAAAACATTTTTTTTTTTCAAATTTTTTATTAGTTTTTATCTCCCAATTAACGCTGTTAGCATTTTTACCTGTCCCTTTCCATCTCACTCTATTCGAATATTCCACTATTTTATTAATTTAGAAAAAATATTTTTTTTTATTGGTTTCTTTCTTCCAGTATACGATGTTACCATTTTTACCAATCTTGACCTGTCCCTTTCTATTTTTCCCTATTCGAATATTTCGCCATATTTATTTTCTGTTTCGAAATATTTCTTCCCTGTGACGTCGTATTTATTTCCTGTACCACCATATTTCTTCCCTGTGATGCCATATTTATTTCCTGTACCACCATATTTCTTCCCTGTGACGTCATATTTATTTCCTGTACCACCATATTTCTTCCCTGTGACGTCGTATTTATTTCCTGTTTCACCACATTTCTTCCCTGTGACGTCATATTTATTTCCTCTTCCACCACATTTCTTCCCTGTGACGTCATATTTATTTCCTGTACCACCATATTTCTTCCCTGTGACGTCATATTTATTTCCTGTTTCGCCACATTTCTTCCCTTTAAACTTTTTCGTCATTTTAAATCGGGACGAAAAAAATCACACGAGAAGACTTACCGGAAGTGACTTTGTTTTCTTCGCGACTGTCCCCGGAAGTGGGCGAAGAATTTTCGTCGAAGAGCAAAAAAAGAACCGAAAACGTGCAGCAACGAAGAAAATGAGAGAGACGAGGAAAAATGTAAAAAAAAAACAAAAAAAAAACAAACAAACAGCATAAAAGTAGAGTGTCGCGAGCGCGTCGTATTGTAGGGAGAAAGAGCGAGGAAGGACTGAGCGTCTTAAAGTCGTTGGTAAGTCGAACGCACGGGTCGTGTATGGACCGCGTCGATGCAATATCTTCACGGTGATGACCTTTAAACCGTGGACGGTTTGATAAGCCCTCTCGGGCCCAACCGGCTGCTCTCTTACGTCGGAAACAACCAATTAAATCGATATTCAAATAATCCACGCATGTGCCACGACACTATGGAAATCGAGCGTCGATCATTTTCCAGAGCTGCCACGATTCGCCGAGATAACGATATTAAATCTCGGTGACGTTTTTTTTTTCTAATCTCGACTTTTCCATTACTTTTCCTTTTTTCGCTCGTACTAATTTCCTATCTTTTCCTAGGGAAATATTCCCTACTTTAATGTTCTCTATATTTCTCTAGGGAAATATCGCTGTTCCCTATAATACTATGTCCTATACTTTCCTAGCGAAATATTACTTTTCCCTAATTTATTATTTCCTATATTTCCCTAGGGAAATATTACTATTCCGTGATTCATTATTTCCTATATTTCCCTAGGGAAATATTACTATTCCATGATTCATTATTTCCTATATATTTCCTAGAGAAATATTACTATTCCCTGATTTATTATTTCCTATATTTCCCTAGGGAATTATTACTATTCCATGATTCATTATTTCCTATATTTCCCTACGAAAATATCGCTATTCCCTATAATACTATTTCCTATACTTTCCTAGTGAAATATTACTGTTCCCTAATTTAGTATTTCCTTTATATTTCCTAGAGAAATATTACTATTCCCTGATTTATTATTTCCTATATTTCCCTAGGGAGATATTACTACTCCCTAGTTGATAATTTCCTATACTTCCCTATGGAAATATCACTATTCCCAATTTTACCACTTTTAGAATGAAAATATTACAATTCCCTATTTTACTATACCAAGATATACAATTTTTAAGTTTTACTCCCTCGATGTTATACCCGCAAGATACTTATGGGGAAAAAAAATGTTCTAGCTCATCGGCTAAAGTGCCGATCAAATTCTACCATCCGGCAGCAAAAACGATGACATTCCTCCCCCCCCCCCCCCCTTAAATTTCGCCCCCTTAAAGTACGAAGAAATGACTAGGGGATTTTTTCAACGCTTCCGCTCCTCGATTCAAAAATGATTCTGTTGTTTCGAACAATTGACGATCGTCGATTGGGTTTGTTTGGGTGATCGCTGCAATGAAACCCCTTAAAGAGGCTTTTGTTTCTTTTTCGTTTTGGCGGCGTCTCGAGCCTCGACGAGAGAGACGGTATCGATTTCGTATCACCTGCAGCAGGTGGTTCTTGTTGTATTAATTACGTCGAGAGCGTGCGCTCGACGAGACTCGATCGTTAAGGGGGTAGGAGAGGGGCGGGGGGTATTTGCTTGCAATCGCCGAGGGGCACGATCTTGTAACGAGTTACGGGCACGAAAAACGGAACCGCGAGAGAATTACTGTTCGCGATTGTGTATCGTCGGTAAGCGTGTGATCGATAGGTCTTCACCAGGCTTGACGATTTATCGAAATAATGGACCTGAAGTTCGCATCGTTGCGACGCAACGAAATTTATTTTCTCATTTTTTTATTTCCTTAAATCTATTATTTGGCGACATATTTTTTTT
>JAPYZJ010006238.1:0-10253 GCA_030522765.1 Ophioninae sp. B BG-2022a | reverse complement strand
CTGGCTCGAATCGGAACAGAAATTAGGTGTCGCGTCCTAGCAGGAATGCAAAGTCGGAACTCGTCCGGATTCTTATGTGGATACCTCTTTTAGGGATACATATTACATTCTGACCAGAATCGGACATGAAACTGGGTATTCCTAAGAAATTTCTACCCGGGTAATTGGCTGCCGTAAAAAAATTTATAACAATTCAGGATTTGATCCGGGACATGCTTGTATAAATCGTCTTAGAATGTCACCCCCTACCTCCCATTTCAGTGATGAAATTCTTAGCTGGGACACCCTGTATCGATTCAGATCAATAATACGTCAGACGACCAGACGGTCGTTCGACGAAGACGACGACAATGCAGACGTTGGCTGCTGATGACGAGTGTGGGTACGCCTGCATCGTCGTCCAACGAGAGCCCGGTAAACACGAGTCTCCCCGACGACTTTTAATTAACGCCCTCTACCATTGCACACCGTGTGCCACGGCGTCTCGCTTCCTCCCAGATCCAGCAACCTTCCCCCCACGGAGACACGTGAAAAAAACCCCGATAGACTACCTTCCTGATGTACGCTCGGCGCCGGGAGGGGGGGGGGGGCACGGGGTCGAAAGAGCAAATGAAAAAAAAGAAAAAAAATTTTTTAAAGAAAGAAAACGAAGAAAAAAATAGGAGGGAGAGAAGTCGAGGAGAAACGGAAGGAGAAAGGAGAGAAGGCGATAAGAGACCAGACACACGATTCGAGACCGAAGTTTCACCTCTCGAGATTCTCTGTCTTTTTTTTTGTAATCTCATATCTCTCTCTCTCGTTTTCTTCTCTTTTTCTCTCTTTTTGATTTTTCTTGTTTTTTTTTTACATTTAATTTTTAATTTTTTTTTATTGAATCATATGTTATTTTTTAATTTTTGTTATTATCTTTTTTTATGTTATTTTTTGTTGGTTTTTTTTTATAAAAAATTATTTTTTGCCCAATAGTACGCGAAGGCATAATAAATAACGTATTATATCATATCTCTTTTTCTCTCTTTGTCTCTCTTCCTCCTGTCCTCTCTCTTTGTCCCTCTCTCTTCATTTGCCGCCCTCTCACACACACACGAACACACTCCCGACGAGACTGGAGTGCAGCGAGCCTGCGCGCTCATTAGCCCGTCTGCGAAACGAATTATTGATTGAAAATTCTCGCGACGTTATGCACCAGCTTCGATATCGAATTCTCTATTAATTATAAATGTGTCCGGGTAAGGGACGGTTTCGGAGACTCGAATATCGAGGTTCTCCAACGAAACGAATGGTTTCTTTTTTTTATATCGTCTGATGCAATTTTTTTTGTTGAATTACAACAACGAACAATTTTCCAAGAAAAGTGCAAAATTTTTTCGCTTCTTTCAAAAGAGAAATTTAATTAAACGCTTTTTTGGGATTTTTGTTCGATAATAGCAATAATGATGATAATGATGTTGATAATGTTGATAATGATGATGGCAATGATGATGATCGTTTGAATGATAATGATGATTGCGATAATGGCAATGCTAATGATAATATCAATGACAATGATGATAATGATAATGATAATGGCGATTATCATGATCATTTTAAAGACAATGATGATAATGATAATGATAATGGCGATTATCATGATAATTTTAATGACAATGATGATAATGATAATGATAATGGCGATTATCATGATAATTCTAATGACAATGATGATGATAATGATAATGGCGATTATCATGATCATTTTAATGACAATTATGATAATGATAATGATAATGATAATGGCGATTATCATGCTAATTTTAATGACAATGATGATAATGATAATGATAATGATAATGATAATGATAATGATAATGATAATGATAATGATAATGATAATGATAATGGCGATTATCATGATAATTTTAATGACAATGATGATAATGATAATGGCGATTATCATGATAATGTTAATGATAATGATGATAATGATAATGGCAATTATCATAATAACAATAGCAATGATGATAAAAATGGAGGTCATGACAGTCATATCCATCAAACGTGCAAAAGCAGAATCGCGACGCTTCCCACGTGTCACATAACCGTACCATAAAATTATACGAAATTTGCCAATAACTCCACTCCAATAATCCCCCGGTTGATCTCAACGTTGAAAATGCGAAATGTGACGTCCGAAAAACGATGATTCTCGCGGGCGCTCCTCGGAGATGATCATAGCTTTGTTTTCGCTTTTGTCTGTCGGTACGAGTGACTCTTCTGAGAAATTTCTGATTATAAGCTAAACCCTCCGCTCTGTGATCTCACAGAGTGCAACTGCAACATCTGCCATTCCCTGATGCATAATTTATCGCTAGATATATTTGTCTTCTATCATATACGTGTTATATACAGGGTGACCTCTGATTCAGAGTATTCCTGCGAAAAGGTCATTTTAGAGGTCATTCGAGTCAAATTGACTCAGGGGTCATCGACTAGAGGTCAAAATTACATGTACTCCTTGAGTAATAGTGCTTTCACGACTTTTTTAACATTTTTCGGTCCATCATAAAAAACGATCGATTTATTTCACAAATGAATATTAAAATAGTAAAAAAAATGACCGTCTCAGAAATAGAGGATTTTGTATGGCAGATATTTTAATTTTTAGTTGAATTAATTTTTTTTCGTTATTATTGATTTGTCAAAAATAAACATCGGTTGAAATATTTCAGATTATTATTTGTTTTTTATTATATAAAACTTGAAATATTTACGAAAATCATAAATCCCTGATAAAGCAGTGACTATTGAATTTAGATCCGGAGATCAACGGAGGTCAATTTGATTCTAATGACTTTTAGAATGAACCCAAACAAACCCAAACTTTTTTAAGGAACGACTCGAATTAACGGTCACCCTGTATACAGTGAGAACCCTCATAACTGGTACAATATTTGGTATATATATATATATATATATATATATATATATATATATATATATACGTGAAGATACGAAGACATTTTGCGTAATAATAGCTAGAATAATTCACGTGTCAGTGGGTTACCGCCTGTTTACTACCGACTTCTGCCAAGCGGTAAAGTATCCCTGTACTCTCTTCTTACGTGAGACATTTCGCTCTCTCTCTCTCTCTCTTTTGGCCAGTGGCATATTACCAACAGATTCTGATCTCCCGACCGAGGATCCCTAACGAGTAACGATATAGAGCAGAGCGAGAAATGTGACAGTAAAGAGCCTCCTTTTCTCTGACATTTATATCAATTCCACCTGGCGCGTTGGGCACGCTCGAGTTAGCTCGGGCGTCGAAACACTCGCGCCGTCACCCTTCGAGTTTAATTCACGATCATTCAAAGTTTTCCAAATATTCTTTTCGCTTCTTGGGTGGGAATTATGAAAATTGCCAAAAGCTTAAGGTTTTTGACAATTTGACACAAATCTCGTTGACAGGCTGACAAATGTTGGTTTTTTTTTTTGGAGACGTTGACTGTTTGGGTTTTTTTATTCAAGAAATTGTAAATGTATTTTTGGTTTTTTTGTGTTTTGTTCGTAATGAAACTTTTGGAGGAAAAGATCGTTCATCGTTCACGAAAATAATCAAGATTCCATCGAAGTTTCGATTTTTCAAAAAATTGCTCTCGGGAATAAAAACGAAGAACTTGGGCTTCGAAATCACGAAATACAAAAGTCGATTCCTGAATTAGAAGCGAAGGCGAAGCTTTCAAAAGTTTCGATCGAAAGTCGTGCCAGCTGTCTGAAAAAAGTCAATGCTCCCAGGTTCCAATTTCAAGAGTTTGCATCAAGGGAAATTGAATAACCAGATTTCCACCAAAAATAAATCGTCTCCGTCGTCGATCGGGGTTACGCTTTGCCGATACTTCACGAAGTACAAGCCATATTAAAAATTATCTTTTCAAAATACCACTTATTTTTTAATTTGTTGTTAAGAGGACGCTAAAATCCTCTTCACTCCAATCTTCATTTCCGCGATATCCGGTTTTCGCGATATATACATATACCGACTGCTTCGGGGGTTTTTTATATCCGCTGGGATACCGGAAGTAAACGCGGTTATCAGAGAGCGTTGACATCAGTTTTTCGAGAAGTCGAACCCCTTAATTCGATTGGGAAGTGTATCCCTTAACGCGTCAATCCGTTGCACGAACGAGATGGAAACGAAGCTGCATCGTGTGCGGTATTGATCCTGGTATGAAATTTCAGAGTGCACTGAGATTCAAGTGACAACGAAGACGTCGAGTTTCTTGAACCGCTAGTGCGAGGAAGAGAGAGAAAGAGAGAGAGCATTAAAATTTGATGCGTGCACGACGTCGACGAGAGGTTGGCTCAGCTATGCATAAATCACGAGTTGATGCCCGACACTAGCGCAATCACTCGATCCAAACGTCTGTCCGAGGTCGTTAACTCTCGAGTCCTCATGCACGTCTACGTATTTGCGATTCCCGAGGAGCAGACGAGACGATCGGGATAATCGATTTGTTTTCAGATTAATTCTACCACTACGCATGCGTGGGCTTTCACTTTTCGTTTTTTTTTTTTTTTCATCGCCCTTCCCTTTGTTTACATCGCGTCCCGGTATGTAACACGTATATGAACGGAAAGGTCATTTCGAGCCAGCTGGGACTGCACTGTGGTGACATATCGGCAAAGCAATTCTTAGCTACGCCTGGGTGAAGATTTTTGTCGTACCCTTCGTTGTGGTTGGAATTTGCGATGATCCTTGGTGAAACTATCGTTCTGTGGGCAAAAACCACTTGCGAATAGTATCCGGTTGAAAGGTACACGGCGAAACTCAAAAACCAATCGTCCGGGAGCGTTAAAAAAACGGATACGCCTACTGGTTGGTATAAACTTTGATGCTTCGTTCTTTATTAGTAGTTTAGTCGCTTCAGTTATTGATAATAGACTCAAGTTTAGTTTGCACTAATTTTGTGGGGTAGGATCTAGACGGGACTGGGTATGTATTTGTTTTTAGATCGATTCACCACGTGCGCCTTGCGTGAGCTTTCACTTTTTGTTTTTTTTTAATACAAATGCAAACTCTAATTTGTTTTTGTATTAAATAAATATTTATACAGCATTGCAAATTGACCACAAATTGCTCTATTTTTTTATCATAGCGGATCGTAGTAAATCTTTCTTTCTCTCTGTTCCTTTCCTTTTCTACCTCTATCCACGTCTTCCAGATTTTATTGGAAAATCCGCAGGATTTAACGAGGGCTTAAGGATACAGGCATTGTGGGCTTTTACAGCAATCGACGCGACACCATCCAGACAGCTTGACAGGGGATACGGCATAATTAAATAGACGGAACGTTTAAGGCCTCCGCGTATTTATATTGGTCCTCGATCCGAGTGTCAGTGTACCTACATCTGCCCACTTCATATTTCACTACTTCCCTTCCCCCCAAAAACGGATTATATATTTAGCAAATTAAATTTTGCGGATTTGGAATGAAAGATCGCGCGAGACGGTTCAAAAGTTTCCTCAAGCTAGAACAAAAACTATTTTTCGTTTCTCCAGTTTTATATCTTGTCCAATTTCAGTGTAGATCGTCTGGTACATTTTTACTGCCTACCAAAAAACAGCCTTAATTTTGAACTTCAATTAAAAATTAACAGATGTTTAACGAAATTTAATTGGACATCATTGCTCCATCAAAAATTCCGTCGTTTCTCGAATTTCGTTATCTAAGGAAAAATCCAGTCGAAGATATCAAGATAATATCCAAATATCGATTTTCATTCCACCTTCAATGCAAACTGCGATCAACGCTTTTCCTTCCCTCCTTTTATCCTCGGCTTTCATCATCTCGGTCACCCAACCCTCACCCAACGTTTCTAACTTCACCCTTCCGACTTGGTCGAAGACCAACGTCCACCACCATCAAGAACAGCAATGGGGAGTCCCTCCTTCGTTTCGCCAGGGGGAAACGCGGGTCTGAATTATTTTCTACTCAGGAAAGGCAAATCACTGCAGTACAGCTTAGGCCAACTTAACCCTTCACTCCGAGCCCTCGCTGAGGTAATCCCTTTCACCTGTTCCGCTTCAACCCGAGTCACAAAGCTACGTATTACGCGTGCCCACGAGAGCGCAAGTGGACGAGCTGATAAACGCACGCGACCCTTCGGGGACCTTTGCATAAGTATGTACGATTTTAAAGGGGGGTCCCACTGTGTCGATCAGAAAAGTAAGCTTCCATCATGAATTTTGTTTCATTTACTCAATACTCCGTTTTTTTAATAGATCAAAGATACGTTACAATATTTTTCAACAAAATAAATAGTCTACAGCCTACTATACGAAAAAACGAAAAATTTCGAAAAAAAACCACTTTTTCAAACGCAAGCCTTTTTTGCGTTCTCTAATAAAAAGTGCTGTAACCTCGTCGTTTTCATAAATAACGAAATAATGTTTCGTGTGCATATTCATGAAAGTACGTGGTACAGGAAAATGCGAAAAAAAGAATCGACTTTTCGAAGCCGTCACTGAGGGATTCTCCCTCAAGAGGGTGAGAGGTGGTGCGCGGAGGTTGACACGCAAGGGTGAACCGAGGCGCGTGCACGTTTCGCAGGCTCGCCCGTATTTATAACGTCCACCAGATAGGACTACACTCTATAGTGTCTGGCAAGTGGAGGGGTGGAAAGGGGTGGATATATAGACACCGGGGGAGAGGATTCTAAAGAGGGGAGCTGGGAGAGCCTGGCGGACAGGTGGAGGAAGTCCGCGAGGGTGGCTGGCTGGAGGTTGATGCCCGGGTTCACTTCCTAGTCTGGAACTCTCTCTCTCTCTCTCTCTCGCTGCTGGTATCGACCGGAATGGGCGAGCGCAGCGTCCCGACGCCCCCGACTCTGGCACAGCGCTAGCCCGGTTGTCCAACGAGATTGCGTAAACCGCAAACCGATTGACCACCCAATTAAATTTCCACAGGGAAAAAGAGTATTATGGACGGGTTTTGGTCCAAGTTCCATGAAAATGGATTAACCTTGGAAGATTGAGTGGATCAAAGGCTAGATTTTGACTTGATGGTAGATCCCGAAAAGTTAAGTCTTGATGAGGTCCATCAAACAAAAGGATTCGAAAGTCGACTGATATTTGGATTTTTCCCATAATTTCAAAGCCGGAAGTCCTCAACCCCAAAAGTAGTTTCAGTGTTTACGGTATCATCCACCCAGATCCCATAGCGTCTTAATCAATCCCTAACCTTAAAAAGTAAGGAAAGCGAACTGGACACGAGACTAGCAAGGCAAAAGTGTACTATTAAGGGAGATCACTCGTTAATCCGGCAAAATAGAAATCCATTTGAAAAAGGCTGTTCGTGGTACCCTAGTATCTAGGGGTAACGTCCGTTGGTCGGATACGTCGTTATTGCTGTGTTTGATGCATCTGATTGAGTGCACCGTCGTTGCCCCCTCGATGATTTTCGTTGGCCACTTGCTCGGACGTATATATACGTCGCGTTTATTTATACACATATTAATGGAGGGGGCTGAGGGAAGGAAGAGAAGAGAAGAGAAGAGAAGAGAAGAGGAATCGAGTAAAGGGTGATGGTGGACGATGAGGATGCGGCGTTGCAACTAGAGTGTGGAACCTCGTGTAGGGAGAATTATAGAAGGACGATGGGGAGGACAACAACGACTACCAAGGCGATCGGAAGGTCTATCTGTATATGCACGACATACCGGGAGATGAGGAAGACGACAAGAAGGGAGTACCAGGAGGGAAACGCGGAAGAGGTCGTTGCCGGTCCGAGGGGTGGCAAGCCTCGACGACACCAAAGAGAGAGGGACGAAGAGACGAAGAGAGAGGACTGAGGGGGAGGGCAGGGAGTATGAAAACTGGGAGGGTTGAGAGGTGGAAGGTGGCGCGGGCTCTGAAAGGTCACTGAACCCTGGGTCGATAGCCTCGCTGGTGAAGCGCGGGCGCGAGTTCCCTCCCTCTTCCTCCCTCTTCCTCCCTCTTCCTCTTTCTCTTCGTCCCCCTTAACTCTTCGTCTCCGTCCAGAGCGAAACCGTCGCTACTGGCCACATCGCCAACAACCTTCCTCCGACCAGTGCAGCAATGGACAACTCACCAGTAACCCTCCGGACTCTCCAACAGCTTTTGCCCACACCCACGATCTCTTCGAGCACTAACGTGACTACTATCCAGCTATCCGCACACACGTCCGTTATGCTTAGGTTAAATTGACATGTGCGGAAACCCGGACTCCTATTGACGCCAGCCCCGATCAAACCGTCTTCCAAAACCTACAACCCCCCGACCAGTCGATGTTACCAGCCATCGTTAAGGGCTTCTAATAGGGTTAGGGATTTCGGGCCGTGGAGTATTGGGCACTTTGAAGAATCATCCGGAATCCCATCGTTGAACTATCACTTTTAGCGATTATCTAAATTTTTGTCGTTGAGGAAATCGTTAAGGGGTAAGATCCCAGATTTTTCGAAAATTGGTTCTTTTTGGTACTTTTTATTGAAGTATGGGAAATTGATGTTTTTGTGGATGCGAGAATTCTTGAGTGTTGGAGGGATTACAGGTCTTGGAGGAATTGTTATACGAGATTATTTTATTTTACAGTTTGTTGAGATTTATTTTACAATTTTACTCGAGTTTTTTTCTCGTTTTTTCGTTTCATCATGAGAGAAATTGTTAGTATGACCAACTGTAACTCGTAATCTGTAAAGTTAGATTATAATCGTACTTATTGTTTATTCATTCAAAAACGTAATTCCCAAAATAAATAACTGTTGGAATTTGATTAATTACTATTAAAAAATTATAATTATATACTTGATTTCGAAAATTTCGTGATTCGACTGTACTCAAGAATTACACAATCCATTATCTCATATCCATAAATCCAACACCAATCCTAAACCCCGATTTTTCGTAATATCGAGACTCGGAAAGCAGATGAACGTTTTTGGTGTGTTTGGGTTTCCGAAAATTCCGAAACGGTTTCCAAGTAGCTGAGTTTTGTCAAGTGACACTTGAGGCGATTAAGGGAGTGAAGAAACCCAACAAAAGTGCATTTCTTCGAGTTTTCAATTATGGCAATTTTGGTATCGTTATTTTGACCTGAGCAACAACGTCATTCGAGTGAAGGTCAAGGATCAAAGGGAAAGGTAGAAAAGAGGTTTCTTTACCGATTTATCGGTAAAGTATCGATTTCTTATTCATCAGGATTTGAAGATTGGAGTTTTCGAACCCAAACAAACCCAAACAGCACATTTTATATCGAGATATACGTATCCAGACATTTGTACACACGAATGGATGGCAAACGGACTACTCGGCCAACAGCCTTCAACCGACGACTGCAAATCGCCCCACGTCTGCTACCGATCGATCTTCGAGCATTCCCTTAAACTACAGCCACCTAAGATCACTATCGTTCATCCTACAAATTTTCACATTCCCCATTCCTAATTGTCAATAATTACCATCGCTTGCTAAATTACCCCGAAACTGCGAAACGCTGTTTCGATCCAATTTGAATCGTGACTCCTCGATTGCTTCATTACTTTTTTTAAAATTCGTTCGTTTGGGCCAAAAAATTTTTTGGTCGTTTTCCAGAAAAACGTTTAAAAATGCTGAATTTTTATCGTTAATAACTCAAATAAACCCAAACGAGGATTTTTTCAATTGATCGATCGATTCGAACGATTTTTCACCCCGAAGTTGAGCTTTCACGCAAATTTAAAAAATTCACACTGAAAATCCTCCTAAATATCTGAAAATGAATTCACACTTGCAAATCGACGGATTTTCATCAAGCCAAGACACAAAAGTTCCCAAATATTGCAAACCGTCATTTAAAGCTCATTCGACCGTTTTTTCCTCAAAATTTGAGTTTTACCTCAAACCCGAACAAATTCTTCCTAAAAATTCCCCAAAAAAACCTAAAACCATATTTAATCATTCTCCCAATGGATTTCCATTAACTCAAGTTCCAAAAGTTAACAAACAAAGCCACATCATCATTCAAAGCTCATTGAAACAATATTTCCTCAAAATTTTAAGTTTTACCTCAAACCCAAACAAATTCCTCTTAAAAATTCCCCAAAAAACCCTAAAACCATATTCAACCATCCTCCCAAGTATTCCCATTAACTCAAGTCCCAA
Organism: Ophioninae sp. B BG-2022a; assembly: GCA_030522765.1. Classification (NCBI taxonomy): domain Eukaryota; kingdom Metazoa; phylum Arthropoda; class Insecta; order Hymenoptera; family Ichneumonidae; species Ophioninae sp. B BG-2022a. Next base: position 118 of record JAPYZJ010006238.1, on the reverse strand, counting down.
AAATTTCCGAACAAAGCCACACACCATCACTCAAAGCTCATTGAAACAAAATTTCCTCAAAATTTGAGTTTTACCCCAAACCCAAACAAATTCTTCCTAAAAATTCCCAAAAACCCTA
>JAPYZJ010006237.1:0-10260 GCA_030522765.1 Ophioninae sp. B BG-2022a | reverse complement strand
GGAAAAATTGGAACTCGAGAAGAAAAACAAAGAAATGTAAACACCCACATGGGTATACATGGAATAAAAAGGAATAAAGGAACCCCCCCCCATTATTATAAATGAAATAAATGAATCTAAATCTATAGCATTATAATGTCGTAATGTTGCGTGAAACATTGTGACTCATAATGTTTCACGCAACATTAGATTCATTTATTTCATTTTTACACCATTAAAATTGATTATCCAAAAAACATTCTCAACAAAAACAAAAACCACTTAGTCATAAATTATGACTGAGTGGTTTTTGTTTTTCAATTTAGAAAACATTATCAACAAAAACAAAAACCACTTAGTCATAATTTCAGACTTAGTGGTTTTTGCTTTTGTTGATAATGTTTTTTGGATAATCAATTTTAATGGTGTAAAAATAAAATTAATGTATCTAATGTTGCGTAATGTTGCGTAATGTTGCGTGAAACATTATGAGTCACAATGTTTCGCGCAATATTACGACATTATAATGCTATAGATTTAGATTCATGAATTTCATTTTTAGACCATTAAAATTGATTACTATCATCGATAACCATTTTCAAAAAACATTATAATAATAAATAAAAACAAAAACCACTTTAAGTCATAATGTTTCCCGCAATATTAAGACATTATATTGCTATTTACGGCACAATCTGCTTTTAAAATAGCACAGAACAAAACGAAATCGAAAACATAAAAAATTTTGGTAATTACGTTAAACGCCGGACGGTGAATACGAAAACACTCGTCGCCTACAGAAAGACGTACGCAGCGCAGCGGCCTTTATAAACAACTGACAGGACAGCCCGCCAGGCGCCAACCGCCCGCTAGTCGCCGGCGCAGCGCGCTGTGCGGAACGGCAACATCGCGCTCGTGCTACTTGCGATTTACGCGAAAGTTTTAGCGCCAAATTTGTAACTTGCAGGATCCGCGGCTCCACGCTTTGAAGGTACGGGATCCAGCAGATCAATAAAAGCAGCGGGATCCCGTTTTGCGGGAATGCAACCCCTAATCAGTGCGTCTTCTTCGATGTACCTTTCATTGGCTATGATCTGCATCGCATACACATATTGAAACGGCGTTTCGTTTGCTTGCCTTTTTCGTTTCACCAGCTGAGCGTGAATCGTCGCACTGTTGACCTCAACTGCAAATTCTCGGATCATCTGACGTCTGAACTCTGCACTCGTTCCAACACGGTAAATTGTTTTGCCGATCCTCTCATCATTTTTTTCTCCGTAGATAACCATTTAAAGTTCGTTCCATCCCAAGAGAGTACCTGTATTCTTCAATTCGCTAAGCCACCGTTGGATTGGCGATTTATCATCCCCAGTACAAAAAATAGTATACTTCCCTCGACGTCCTTGATGGTGACTGTATTAGCCATGTTACTCTGCTGTGGTCTTCTTTCAGTATCTTCCAATCTACATCGGTTATTACCACCTCGTGGAAAATTGTCCTCGTCTACGCAGCTTGCATGCTTTAATCGATTCGCCCGAGTTGCAGCTTCATCGTAATACGCGTCTAATTCTTCGGCGTCAGATTCTTCGCCTTGCCGTGCGTGAATAATTCTCGGTTGTTTGCTGTCGCGGTCTCTTTGCCGCGGATTAACACATAGCCCAGTGAAATTAGACGAGAAAAGGATCAAATCCGCTAATAATTATAAGTAGAATTTTTCCTTCGGATTTCATTAGGGGGATCACTGGGAGTCTACATTTCGGTTTTCGAATTCTTAGTGCTGTTGCATTTTCCGCCATCTTAGTTTTAAGGGTGGTTTTTTGTTTTTCAAATAACTCGTTTGTTTTCAATTTTACACGAAAAGTGGTTGTTAACAAAGTTATTCGGAATTAAATTTCCTACAATTTTTGTTATTGGATAACACTTTTTTTTCGATTTTACACGAAAAGTGGTCATTACCAACGTTGTTCCAAAGTAAATTTCCTACAGTTTTATTCTTATCAATTTTTCTGTAGAATCGATATTTTTCGATATACGCTAGAGAAGAGGTGGGGGTGAAATTTCATTATTGCATTATCACGTTTTTTTGCAAGTTTCCGTGAAAAATGGTTATTACCAAAGTTGTTTAAAATTCAATTTCCTACAATTACTATCCTCATCTATTTTTTCGTAGGATCGATATTTTTCGATTAGCATCCGGAAGGAGTGGATGGAATGTTTATTTAACGAATAACTCGTTTGCTTTCAATTTTACACGAAAGGTTTTTATTACCAAAGTTGTTTGCAATCAAATTTGCTACAATTTAGACTCTGTCAATTTTTTCGTAGGATCGTAATTTTTTCATTTAACACCCGGAAAAAATATCGATCCTATGAAAAAATTGACAAAGTTGAAATTGTAGAAAATTTAATTGCAAACAACTTTGGTAACAACAACTTTTCGTGTTAAGTAAAAAATAAACGAGTTATTCGATAAACGAACATTCCATCCCCTCCTTCCAGATGCCAATCGAAAAATATCGATCCTACGAAAAAATGGCTAAGGACAAAAATTGTAGGATATTTAATTTCAAACAAGTTTGGCGATGACAAATTTTCGTGTAAAATCAATAATGAACGAGCTATTCGACAAACGAAAATGCCACCCCTCCTTTCGGATGTTAATCGACAAATATCGATCCTACGAAAAAATAGATAAGGGCAGAAATTGTAGGAAATTGAATTTGAAACAACTTTGGTAATAACCATTTTTTAACCGACGCTGGTGGTTGGGCGGTCGGAGTGCGGCTCGGGCGATCACTGATGTTAAGCAGCATCGAGAGAGGCTGATACTTGGTGCGGTGACCTTTTAGCTGTTCTCTGGCTGGCGTATCGACCAATGAGCAGAAGGCCGTTTTTTCTGATACTTTGCTGTAGATGCTTCAATACAAAGTATGTACACCAAAGGATCAGGCAAATACAGGGCCGTCTATACCGGCACAGGTTTTCCACAGTTTCCCCGTGTCCTCGGCAAATGCGGTATAGTGTAGCTAAGTCGGCTATGGACCCACTATAAGTGGGTTAGCTTAGCGAAGTGCGGGTAGGAAGTGACAGAAACAGATGGAAGGTTGGCAAGGAAAAGTGGAAATTTAGGAAAAATTGGAACTCGAGAAGAAAAAAAGATATGTAAAAACCCACAAGGGTATACATGGAATTAAAAAGGAACAAAGGAACCTTCCCCCCCTATTTTTATTATAACGACCATATTTCACGTGAAATTGCAAAAAAACGTGATAATGCAATAATAAAATTTTACCCCCACCTCTTCTCTGGCGTATATCTAAAAATACCGATTCTACAGAAAAATTGATAAGAATAAAAATTGTAGGAAATTTACTTTGGAATAACTTTGGTAATAGCCATTTTTCGTGTAAAATTGAAAAAAACAGAGGTATTCAATAAACAAAAAATCACCATTTTTTCGGGTGCACATCGAAGAATATGGATCCTACGGTAAAATGATACAAACAAAAATTGTAGGAAATTCAATTCTGAACAACTTTGGTAATAACCATTTTTCGTGTAAAATTGAAAAGAAACGAGTTATTTGAAAAACAAAAAACCACCCTTGAAATCAAGATGGCGGAAAATGCAACAGCACTAGGATTTCGAAAACCGAAATATAGACTCCCAGTGACCCTCCCTAACGAAATCCGAAGGAAAAATTCTACTTTCAAATATTAGCGGGTCAAATGACAATTTGACTGGGCTAACATGCCTGGGCGATAATCGGCCAACCTCGCGTCGTTGACTGCAGCTTTCTTCTCACCGAAACGTCTGTCGTTCACCGCGCCATGTTGGAAGCTCGGCGGTATTTTCCATCAAGACTGGAACCTCCTGTCGCTCGCCTTTGTCGTTGTTGTCGGTGGCATTACCGTCCCTGTCTTTCTCGCCCGGTCGATCGACATCCGTTTCATCATCTGATTCCTCTTGATTTGTATTTTCGTACGCCGTTCGGAGACGCTCGTACAGGTCGGTTTTATTTCCTTTTGTTCCAAGTTCACACAGGTGTCTTTCTGCCAAATGTTGTACATATTGATTCATCGATATTTCCATCCCATTCCACAAGGTGCTTATTGCTGCCTTTAACCGGTTGCGGCAAACTGGCAATGTTATGCCCAGCAGCAAAGAAGCGGGTGGACCGCGCACAGCTCGGACGCAGCGGGTAGAAGAAGATGTCGTAAGAGCATTCCAGCAGGACCCTACGTCAAGTATGCGCGTGGTGGCTCGGATGCTTCGGTCGAGTGCATCAACCGTACATTGGATCCACAAAACCGAGGATATGCACCTGTGCCACTACACCAAGGTACAGCAATTGACTGAGGGGGATTACCCGCAGGGCCTCAATTTCTGCCGCTGGATCCTCGAACGGTGTGAGCAGGATAGCGAGTTTTTGACGCGAATAATTTTCACGGATGAAAGTTTATTTGGCAAAAATGGTATGTGGAACGCCAAGAATTTCCACCACTGGGCGCCAAAGGGCCAAAACCCAAACGTTTCGGTGGAAGCTCGGAGGCAACATCGGTTCCCTTCCTTAAACGTCTGGGCCGGAATCATCGGGAACCGCCTGGTAATGATGTTATTATTATAGTATTCTTTTTATATGCATTTACAACTGAAAATCCTATGCGACAATTGTTTTTACAGATAGGACCGTTTGAGTTCGCGCGAAATCTCGGAGGTGCGCAGTACGCGGAGTTCTTGCGATCGCACTTCCGAAGATTGTGTAGGCGCGCACAATTAGGTAACGAAGATCTCGCTAACGCCACGTATCAGCACGATGGTGCACCGGCCCACACGAGCCGCCTTGCCCCAGAGGCGTGGCAGCGATGTTCGGAAACCGATACATCGGGCGCGGAGGAATGCGCGATTGGCCGGCACGATCCCCCGATCTCAATCCGCTCGATTTTTTCCTTTGGGGCCATATAAAGTCGAATATTTATCGACGGCCAGTCGAAGGGAGGGTTGAGCTCGAGGCGCGGTTTGAAGAGGCAGTGCCCACTGTAACGCCCGAGATGCTCCAGCGGTGTATAGGGAATTTTACGACGGGCCCGGCGCTGCGTGGAGGCCAACGGAGGGCACTTCGAGCACCTCTTATAACTTGGCAGTAAGTTTGGCCACATTCAGGCATTCAGGAATTGTAGGAAGCTATTTAAGGGAAACTCCGTTGGATAGGGAATTTCGTTTTCCTTCGTCATTCACTGAAAGCATTGGCCAAGGCGAGCGTTCCGACAGATAAACTCGCAGATAAAGAATCGAAGATCAAGGTTGATATCAGTTTTATTATGAATGATTGAGTTTAATCGGAGGACTTTTAACGTCGTATAAACGGCGGTAACCTGTCCTGGATAAACCGGTCATGGTACCAAAACAATTCCTTAGACCTTAAAAGAGACCTTAAGTACGTACACGCCCCCCACGACCGCCGATCGCAATAGTAGATTTTCACGCATTAGTGAAATGGCTCATCAGTGTTCCATGAAATTTGGCCAGAAAATGTGAAATTGATAGGCAAGCGGCAGTGTCCTCCCCAAATTTCTCCAATCGAAAAAAAATTACAGTGCGTATTATCACGCGAGCGTGGTGATGGAAATGCTGCAAAATATCCGGTTTGGTTAATATTATGACTTAGAGGCGAGAAGAGCCGCATAATCGTATTCAAAACACACAATTTGGAACCTAAATCATTTGATTCTGTCACATATTTTAGGAGATCTATGGGGAGTTACAATTTGGAAGTATTTATTTGTGATTTCGAGAAAAAGCGTTCGACCTTTGTGACATTTAGTTCCGGGGAATGTCCGGAGAGGCGCACAGCTCTAAATTTTCGGTGTATACGGAGGTACATACTCACAGACGAAGTTCGTCGGTGCTTTTCTGACGCTACGGACAATGCTGCCTCGCGGTAGATAGTTATAACTCGCACTAATTTTGTTTTACCGACGCAGCCTCGGCTCCTTCGTTCTCTTTCTGGGCTGGCTCGGCTTCCCTCGTCGCGGGTTACGCCCTCTCTTAACGAAATGTTTGCCGGTACGATTTCTTTCTGCAGTTGGGTTCCACGGTTTTATTCTACAGTCACGAGCAAAAGTATCAGGCACCCTGCAGTAATGCCAATTTTCGGCTGATCTATCATAGTAAACTGAAATAAAACACAATTAAAGATTACAATGATTTATTTTAATCAAATAATTAATATTTTGTTGGTCCACCTTTTGATTTAATGACTGCAGCTACTCTTTTCTATAAAATCTTATCTGCGCGCTACGTGATGAGATAGTGATAATTATTGGGGGTGCCTAATACTTTTGTACGTGGCTGTATATTTTGATTTCACTATTCGATTCTACATTTTCTGTGAATAGTTGGAATCTATAGTTACGTTCTACAGTTTGATCCTACGGCTTAATTCTACAGTTTGGTTGTACAGTGTGATTCTACAATTTGAGGACTATTAGTATATTGCAGGTGAGCTCAGAGTACTTCCTTCTTTACTACGAATCCTCTAAAAATTCTTTCTCTCAGAGCTTCCTCGTCTAATGCTCGATGTTTTTGGACGTTTCAGTTGCACCAAAGGCAGAATACTTACGGCAAAGATGCCGAATGTCTGGAGCAGCGCACAGCTCTAAATTTTCGGTGTATCCGTATGTACGTACACATATTCACACACGAAGATCGTCGGGGCTTTTCGGATGCTAGGGACAATGCTGCCTCGCGGTAAATAGCTGTAACTCGCGTTGATCTTGTCTTACCGACGCTGCATTGGCGCCCTCGTTCTCTCGTTCGGCTTCCCTCGTCGCGGGTTACGCCCTCTCTTAGCAAAATGTTTACCGGTAGGATTTCTTTCGGCACTATGATTCTACCTTTTGATTCTACAATTTGATTCTACGTTCTGTGTCTACAGTTGGAATCTAGAGTTTTGTTCAACAGTTTGATTCTACGGTATGATTCTACAGTGTGATTCAACAATTTGATGACTATTACTTTTTTGCGGGTGAGTCCAGGGTCCTTCCTTCTTTACTGCGAATTCCCTAAGAATTCTTTTTCTCCGAGCTTTCGTGTCTGATGCTCGATGACTTTGGTTGTTTCAGTTGCACCCAAGGCAGAATACTTACGGCAAAGATGCCGAATGTCTCGAGCAGCGCACAGCTCTAAATTTTCGGTGTTCCGTATGTACGTACGCATACTCACACACGAAGTTCGTCGGGGTTTGTCGAACGCTAGGGACAATGCTGCCTCGCGGTAAATAACTGTAACTCGCGTTGATCTTGTCTTACCGACGCTGCATTGGCGCCCTCGTTCTCTCGTTTGGCTTGTTCGCCTTCCCTCGTCGCGGGTTACGCCCTCTCTTAGCAAAATGTTTACCGGTAGGATTTCTTTCGGCACTGTGATTCTACATTTTGATTCTACATTTTCGGTCTACAGTTGGAATCTACAGTTTGGTTCTACAGTGTGATCCAACAATTCGATGACTATTACTTTTTTGCGGGTGAGTCCAGGGTCCCTCCGTTACTACGAATTCCCTAAAAATTGTGTTCTCCGAACTATCGTGTGTAATGCTCGATGACTTTGGGCGTTTCAGTTGCACCCAAGGCAGAATACTTATAGCAAAGGTGCCAAATATGGGGAGCAGCGCACAGCTCTAAATTTTCGGTGTTCCGTATGTATGTACACATACTCACATACGAAGTTCGTCGGCGCTTGTCCAGCGCTAGGGACAATGCTGCCTCGCTGTAGATGGCTGTACCTCGCACTAGTTTTGTTTTACCGACTCAGCCTCGACTGGCTCGTTCTCTCGCTCGGCTGGTTCGGCTTCCCTCGTTGCGGGTTACGCCCTCTCTTAACGAAATGTTTACCGGTAGGATTTCTTTCTGTAGTTTGATTGTACGTTTTATGTCTACAGTTGGAATCTGTAGTTTCGTTCTATAGTTTAATTCTATGGTTTGATTCTACAGTTTGGTTCTACAGTGTGATTCTACAGTTTGATGACTATTAGTTTTTTGCACTAATCACTACGAATCCTCTAAAAATCCTTTCTCTCCGAGCTTTCTCGTCTAATGCTCGATGTCTTTGGACGTTTATGTTGCACCCTAGGCAGAATACTTACGGCAAAGGTGCCGAATGCCGGGAGCAGCGCACAGCTCTAAATTTTCGGTGTATCCGTATGTACTTACACATACTCACAGACGAAGTTCGTCAGGGATTGTCGGACGATAGGGGCAATGCTGCCTCGCGGTAGATAGCTGTAACATGCACTATTTTTGTCTCACCGACGCAGCTTCGGCTCCCTCGTTCTCTCGCTCGACTGGCTCGACTTCCCCCGTCGCGGGTTACGCACTCTCTTAACGAAATATTTACTCTTAATGAAATGTTTGATTCTATATTTTGTGTCTACAGGTGCAATCTACAGTTTGGTTCTTCAGTTTTATTCTACGATTCGATCCTACAGTTTGGTTCTCCAGTGTGAATCTACAATTTGATGACTATTATTTTTTTGCAGGTGAGTCCAGAATCCTTCCTTTTTTCTTACGAATTCTGTAAAAAAAATTTTCTCCGAGCTTCCATGTCTAATGCTCGATTTCTCCAGGCATTTCAGTTGCACCCAAAGCAGAATACCTACAGCAAAGGTACCGAATGTCGGGAGCGGCGCGCAGCTCTAAATTTTTGGCGTATACGTATGTACGTATACATACTCGCACACGAATTTCGCCGCGGCTATTCGGACGCTAGGCACAATGCTGCCTCGCGGTAGATAGCTGTACCTCGCACTAATTTTGTTTTACCGACGCAGCCTCGACTCCGTCCTTCTCTCGCTCGGCTGGCTCGACTTCCCTCGTCGCAGATTACGCCCTTTTCTAACGAAACGTTTACAGGTGGGATTTCTTCCCGCAGTTTGATTCTACATTTTGATTCCACAGTTGGAATCTACAGTTTGGTTGTTCAGTTTGATTCTACAGTTTGGTTGTACAGTGTGATTCTACAATTTCATGACTCGTAGTTCTTTACTGGTGACTCCATAGTCCTTCATTCTTTACTACGAATTCTCCAAAAATTCTTTCTCTCCGGGTTTTCTCGTCTAATGCTCGATGTCTTTGGACGTTTCAGGTGCCCCCAATTCAGAATACTTACGGCAAACGTGCTAAATGTCGGGAGCGGCGCACAACTCTACATTTTCGGTGTATACGTATGTACGTATACATACTCTCACATGAAGTTCGTCAAAGCTTTTCGGACGCCTGGGACAATGCTGCCTCGCGGTCGATAGCTATAACTCGCACTTATTCAGTTTTACCGACGCAGTCTCGGCTCTCTCGTTCTTTCTCTCGACTGGCTCGACTTCCCTCCTCCCAGGTTCCGCTATTTCTTACCGAAATGTTTACCCGTGAGATTTCTTCCTGCAGTTTGATTTCACAATTTGATTGTACATTTTTATTCTACATTTTGTTCCTACTGTTGGAGTCTACAGTTTGTTTCTACAGTTTGATTCTACTGGTCGAGGATCAATTATTCACGAAGTGGACATGAACGGTAGAGGCCAGAGCAAATCGAAGAGTGCTTAGCATGGGAGTAGGGACAACAACGAGAACATCATAAACGACGGTGGCAGCAATAGCAACTACCAGAGCCCGAGCTCAATAATATCAGGCCCGAAACAAAAAAAATGTCCGGCGCACCGCGACTCCTGAGATTGCGTGCGGCGATGGAAAGCGTACGGGGACTTGTCGAGTGTTTTATGCGAATGCGGTGTCTTCTTCCATACACACGATTAGAAGTGACAAGCTGTCAAGAAAAGAGAGAGAGAGAGAGAGAGAGAGGGAGATAGATTAAAAAAATGCGTATTTCGCACACACCCTAATCAACATGCGAATCCACACCTCTTTCCTGATCTTTTACACGTCTTTGTCATTAGCAACGATATCGCAGTGTCGTGCTGAGGGTACACGAGGCTAATCGATATTTTAAATTGAAGAAAAAAAGATAATCCGTGAGTGTTCTCGTCGTCCGAATCATATTTTGATTCGTCCAAGCGCTCGCGCACTAGTAAATTATGGCATTTCACTTACGACCGCGAACATCCCGGGAGTGCGAGGTTATAACAGTAATGATAGTAATAACACCGGCACACAAAAAAAAAAAAATTGTCTGTATACCGGGTGCCACCTATCTACGGGTATGTTTTTCGACCCGCTGAATACGAATTTCAAGTCAGTTTAGGCCGTCCAGCCTTCAATTTCGAGTAAATTGCAA
>JAPYZJ010006236.1:0-29551 GCA_030522765.1 Ophioninae sp. B BG-2022a | reverse complement strand
CGTCCAACATATTGGCTAGTTTCTACCCAAAAACCTTCAAAGAACCAGTCGTGAAGACCCTGAACAAAGAACAGACGTTTAAACATCATCCAACTTCTATTGGATGCCATCATAAAGAAAAAACCTTCGACCCTCTACCGTTTCTATTCCTAAAACACAAATTTCTAAAAATCATCTTTCCTTTCCCTCTTTGATGGCTGATTGCTTACCGGAAACTAAGAATGCACGGTTGATTGGCGGATAGTGCGAGAATGTCCATTTATTATTTGGAAGTGAGACGCACGGATTGTGGGATGAGGATGGTCCGTTGTGCGAGTAATAATGCAACGAAGCCAACCACCACCGGTGGGATACGTACCGGAGCGATGGTGGAGACGTTGGAGCGTGAGTGGTTAATCGAATCAAGCAAAGTGCCATAGCCCGAGGGAAAACCTCGTGACGAGAGAAAGTGAGCAAGAGAACGATGGAAACTCCGGTCTCGCAGTAAAGCAATGCTGCTACTTCGCGTTAATGCTACTACGAGAAATGCTTTTGCGACGTATATCATTCATGTTGACACTACGTAAACGGCTCTAATGGCTACTCAACGCTGATGGCAATGACCGATCGTTCATTTCCCTTAAATACACCAGCTTTTTTTGTTGCCAAAACTTTTATCTTTTACTTTACGCCAGAGGGAGTGCAGCCTGTGTTCTGACTTGCCAGTTGCGTCAATTTCGGTTAGAACGATCTTGTGTGTTAAATTTTCAATTTTTATTGGAAAGTACATATTGGGAATAATTGAAATTGAGAATAGTTGAAATCGAAATAATTGATATAATTTAATTGACATAATTGAAAGAATTGAAATAATTGACATAATTGAAAGAATTGAAATAATTGACATAATTGAAAGAATTGAAATAATTGACATAATTGAAAAAGTTGAAATAATTGACATAATTGAAAAAATTGAAATCATTGACACAATTGAAAAAATTGAAATAATTGACATAATTGAAAAAATTGAAATAATTGACACAATTGAAAAAGTCGAAATAATTGACATAATTATAGAATTGAAATAATTGACATAATTGACATAATTGAAAAATTGAAATAATTGACATAATTGGAAAATTGAAGTAATTGGAATAATACAAAAATTGAAATAATTGAATAATTGATACGATTAGAATAATTGAAAAGTACAAATTGAGTTGAAAATGGATGCGCTGATTGGAACTCCCGATTGGGATGCTCCGGATACCTTTCAAATTTCCCTGATAAGAATAGCGTTCCTAATACCCTAATCGGGTTGTTCCATTCGAACGTCCTTAACAATTCTATTCGGTGTAGTAAAAAAGTAATTTAATAGAATATAATTAGGAGGACAATATCAATGAGGATATAATTTGGGTGGATGATCAATTATCGCTCCTTGATGATATTCACCATACGTTTAAATGAAAACTCAATTATGAGAAAAGAAATTCTAGGTTGTATACCATCATTTTTTATTTCAGGAGAAGCTTTAGTTTTTTTATTTCCATTCTTCAATCCCTCAAGTGATTTCGTTCAATTCGAAAGTGAAAATAAATCTATTTCGTCATCTTCAAAATCATCAATGTTACACGAATAATCGAAAAAATCAGTTCAAGTTTCCGGATACTATTTTGTTCTGTTAGAATTTCAACTGATATTCGAATGACTCTTTTTCGGAGTTCTTCGATGTGAAAAAAAAGTCGAACGGAATCACCGAAGCTTGGCAGAGACGGTCTCGTCTGGTTTTGCATTATCCCTTTAGAATGATCCTCAGAATCGAAATCCCATCAGAGAATCTCGTGTTTCCAACCATATCCGTTTTACCCTTGTCAGACGAAACGCGAAACGAAAAAAAAAAAAAAAACAAAAAGTAATCCTTAGAGAAAAAGAGTCGATTTTCCAAGTTCGAGGAAATTTGTCTAGTCTCTCTTTCGTCACAGGTGTTTTCGATGCAAATTCCTGATTACGTAGCACAGATGTGGAATGCCTCACGTGCGAGTCCACTCGACTCGCAAGAAATCCAATTTTCTCCTCACCGACGTTTACAAATTTACACGTCCACTGGTCAAACGAATTCGGAGCTTCGATTTACCAATTTATTTTTTTTTTCTTAATAAAAGTAATGAAATTGCTTTTCCATAATGGGAAACGAAAATTGAGTTTCTTGAAATTCGTTCGCCCGAATCATCAGGAAGAAGATATAATTTCACTTTCAGTCCAAGATTATTTGATTGAAGCAATTAATATTTCAAGTTGACCGATTGATTCACTGAGTCGTGTATCAGAAATTGAATTCCATTTAAAAAAATTCCATCTCCTTTCGTGAAATTTCTTTTCACGCATGACTTGTATAAATCGAACTGGTCCACGTTTATTCACAAAATATTAGAAGTCCAATAGTATATAGGCCAATCCACGTCGTATCAATAAAAAAAAAATTTTATTCCAGAAAAGTGTATTCGAATCGAATTATCAAATCGCTTTTTGAAAATGAAAAAAAAAAAACAAAAAATCTAAACACTCTGTCTAAAAGTTTCAGAAAATATCAGTAATAAAGCTTTTATTACTAAAATATAAAAAAATTATTATTAAAAATAAAATCCGACTACTTGTTAGCAAAAAATTTTCAAAAAAAATGTATAAATAAACTTAACGAAGAAATTCAATAAATACTCGATTGAATGAATTATAAAAGAAAATGAATAAAAATAATTAATTAATAAATACAATGAGCTCACCCCCCCCCCCCCCCCCCCCCCCGCCCCCCCCCCGTCTCTTTCCCCTTTCCCGAGGGGTAACTGTAATTGCGATCCACTTTGACGAAACCTCTAATTACGATACGCAATTACGTAAATTACACGAGGGCAATGCGTCCTCCTTCCTCGCTGGCCTTCGGCAACATTAAATTATGTACACTGGTGCTGACTTTAGTGCTCGTATACGCGCATCCACCACCGAGTAATATCGTATTTTGCGGATGGGGTACGCGACCGCATCTAGACGCGTGCGAACATGGGTTATCGCTGTTTGGCTGATTTCCACCGTTTCCCTTTCCGAAAATCAAAAATAAATTGAACGACTGTTTTTTTTTTCAATGATTGACACCCGATAACGAACCCAAACACGATCTTTGACCAATACTTTATACTTTCAGACAAAAAAGATATATTTTCTGCTCGTTTGGGTTTGTTTGGGTTAGTTTAGATTTGTTTGAATTAAGTTTTAGTTAGTTCAGGTTTGTTTAATTTTTGTTTGTTAAGTTGAATAATCAATTGAGTAGGAGTTAATAAATAAATTAAGTTTGAGTTAGTTTGGGTTTGTTTAATTTTTGTTTTCTAAGTTAAATAATTAGTTAAGTATGAGTTAATAAATTAATTAAGTCTGGGTTAGTTTAAGTTTGTTTCATTTTTGTATGTTATTGTATGTTAATTAATTTTTGTAATTAATTAAATTTGTAAATTTAATTAATTTACTTATTTAATTTGTAAATTTAATTAATTTACTTATTTAATTTGTAAATTTAATTCATAAAAATGTTAAATTAAATTAATTAAATTCGTATGTTATTTAATTAATTAATTTTGAGTTTGTTTGTTTGGGTTTGTTTGAATTCGTATAGCTTTGTTTGGGTTCGTCTAGTACGGTAGGAGCGCATTAAAATAAATATTTTTCAAAATTCATTATTTCAAAACACTGGCTTTCCAGTCGTGAAAAAATCGTTTTGGGTTCTGGAATATTAAAAGGAAAGCCTGCCTAAAATTTTGTTTGGGTTTGTTTGGGTTCGTCCAAGTTTGATGGTTGTTTTTTTTTTACTTTTTTTTAAAATTTAATTTGGGTTAGTTTAGGTTTGTTTGGGTTCGTTTAGATTTGCTCAGTGCAGTGGAAGCACGATAAGATGAATAAGTTTGAAAATTAATTATGTTGAAAATTATGGCTAGTCACGAAACGTTCTTTTAAGGGTTCTCTTTGAATGTGAAAAAGGAAGACTTGGCCAAAATTTGAGCTCGATCGGGTATGCTTTTCGGAAGGTTGTCTGAACCCTTTGAAAAAGGGTGCGAGGGATCCGCAAGTCGACGAACCACGCCTGAACCGTAACTGGCAGTTTTCCCAAAGATTTGCTGAGTTATCTGGGTGAGACTGCGAACAAAACGATATCCCGCAAAAGCTTGCTGCATCACTGCCGTGCGACCCTCGCGCTCGACCAAGCGCAAATATCAGCCTCATTCTTCAGCCACGTGGAAAGAAAACCCTTCAAGTATGGATTTGTTCTCGCGCTCCCAGTTGACATTACGCGAATGTGAGAAAATCCAACAATCTTCAATAAATTCCTGACAAAAAAATAACGAAAAGGAACCGAAAAAAGGATATCGAAAAAAAAAAAGAACGTGATAAAAACGAAACTAGGAACGAGTGGTTCTTCTTTAAGATTTCCTACCTTTCGATGAACTTGAATAAAACATATTTTTCACTCGCTTCGAATAAAGCAACGAAAAAAAAAAAAAATCACCGAGACGCCGTTATCAATGTTGTGAATACATCTTTTTTTTTTTTTTAATGTTCGTAGATATTTTTGTAATTCTGTGAAAAAAAAATGTAACACTTTTCTGCAAATTGATCGTTAAAAAAAAAGGAAACCTTTCCAAAACGAGTTAATGAAAAGAATGCTCTAATGAGCATTGTATATAATCATAATAAATATTTATTATAATTATATATAATACGTGCATTGCATTACTTATATAATTAATTAAGAGGACATTTGTGTTAATAATGAATGAATAATAAAGTAATGTGTAATTTATTAATTAATATTAATAAGTCACACATTTAATTATAATTTATTAATTAATATTAATAAATTACACATTACTTTATTATTCATTCATAATTAATACAAATGTCCTCTTAATTAATTATATAAGTAATGCAATGACGTATTATATACAATTATAATAAATATTTATGATGATTATATACAATAACAATATTATCACGATAAAATGGGGTAATAATGAGTCATTAATTTACTGACCTATACCCACATTTTCATAACAACGTTTAATAAATAAATGAAAAATTACTATTTAATCATTTAAAAAAATCACATACATCAAAAATATATATATATATATAATTAGAAAATGTTAATTGAATGGAAAAATTGACAAAAAAAATGAAAAAATGTGTACTTAAAAACGTGTACGTGAAAAAACGTATAATTAAAAATTGTTAATTGAATGAAAAAATTGAAAAACAAATCGAAAAATATGTACTTAAAAACGTGTACGTGAAAAACGTATAATTAAAAATTGCTAATTGAATGAAAAAATTGAAAAAAAATGAAAAAAAGTGTACTTAAAAACGTGTACGTGAAAAACGTATAATTGAAAATTGTTAATTGAATGAAAAAATTGAAACAAAATGGAAAAATGTATACTTAAAAACGTATACGTAAAAAACGTATAATTAAAAATTGTTAATTGAAAGAAAAAATTCAAAAAAAAACATGAAAAAATGTGTACGTGAAAAACGTATAATTAAAAATTATTAATTCAATGAAAAAATTGAAAAAAAATGTCTGTAAGTAAAAACGTCTACGTGAAAAACGTATAATTAAAAATTGTTAATTGAATGAAAAAATGAAAAAAAAAAACGTGTACTGCCTCTATCCACGACAGAACTCCTTTCGTATCGTCCGATACAAAAATAACGACACGAAAGATAAATTCTCGCGTTTGAATGAAGCAACTCGTCCAGGTACGAAAACAAATACGACGATGGGTATCGTAGCGTAGCTACATTTGCACAAACCCAGGAAAAAAGAAGTTGGCAAAGGGTTGAAACAACGCGTCGAATCGTTAAAGCTGTGTGAGTAGAGAGGCATATTTCGAGGGCATGAAAGGGACTCGTGCACATGGACAGAGAGCGTTAAAAGCATCCAGACACATCCGAATGTACATTCGTACGGAATGGGAACGCTGGAGCTGCTCTCTCAGTCCCAACGATATGAATGCAATATTCATATGTCTCCCTGTTTCAAACGTTTCTCTTTCTCTCTCTCTCTCTCTCTCGAACTTTTTCACTTGTGAATAGCTTCCACGATGACAATGCGAAATGTTTGTTAAAACTGAGAGCCGGAGCACCAGGAGTTGTTTCACCATGTGCCAATGCCAGGATGCACACGTGAAATCCCTACGTTTGTCCGTCCATCGTCCTGTCACACTCTCGGCCTCCCCAGACCTCCGTTTCGCCTCCCAACTTCCATTAGATATAACACTTTCAACGGATGCCCTCGAAACGTCATGGTGACCGGGACAGTTTTCGTCCTTCCTCTTTCCTCGACCTCCTCTCGACCTTCTTTCGACCTCCTCTCGACCTTCTTTCGACCTCCTCTCGACCTCCTCTCGACCTCCTCTCGACCTCCTCTCGACCTTCTCTCGACCTCCTCTCGACCTTCTCTCGACCTTCTCTCGACCTTCTCTCGACCTTCTCTTATAAGCTATGACGAACAACGACCATCAAAGAACTCGACCAAAAATGGGTCGGTTTTTCATAACCTCTGATTGGAGCCACGATGAAAACGAGTCTCGTCGATTTGGACTTTTCTATGAGGAATTGTATGAGCTAACGAAATTAGACTTTGTTTGGCTTTGTTTGCGTTTCATCAATTTTCTTGATCGAAGGTTTTGGAAGGTTTTAGTAATAACTTTTTAATATTTTCATAATTATTAACTTCGAGGACTTTAGGCTATATATTCAAACAAACCCAAACAACTTCATAACTTATGGAAATAATTGAGGTTGTTTGGGTTTGTTTGGGTTTAGTCATTATAAATGTCAGCCTCCGTCATCTCTTTTCTTTCTATACTTCGTTTGAAATTTCAGCTTCGGAGCTTCAGGAAAAGACGAAACATTTAAGTTACGTTTGGAAATGAAAATACACGAAAAAACAAATAAATGAAAACAGATAAATTTTTAGGCTACAATCGACCCGAATTCTGATGGATGTTGGCACAAAGATTTTGAGAGTTCAAAAATCAAATATTTCGAAAATTAAACCAATTAGTCGTTTCCTACAATTTTAATAAATAAATAGATGTTTATGAATAAATTTAACGAATAGGTGTTGCTTTTTTGCATTTAATAAACTCATCAGTTAATTTTTAGTAATCAATTTAACAAATCTTTAAAGAAAAACAACAATTTAATTTTGTTATGAACATTAATTTGTTAATGTTAATTTAATAATAATTAAGCCATCGTACATCCGTTTATGATAAACTAATATCCATACGCAAACCCAAACAAACCCAAACAAAAAACATTGTACGATTCTTTGAAAAATAATTGCCACAGCTGACACGATCCAATCTATAAACCATTTAAAACGAGGGAAGAATCCAAGAATAATTTTCTCGTTGATCGATACGAGCTGCAGAAAATTCGGCGTCCCAATTCGCTGACAGGAAAAAAGATGGCACCCATTGACCTTGTTTCAAAAGCGTCGAGGAAACGCGGTGTTCGATCGGAATGGAAATACAAATTGGATGTAGGATTGATTCGACAAAGGGTTGGGGTCCATCGATAAACTTTCACTTGCAGTGATAATTAAAGTGTAATATTTGTTGGATTACTCCACAGAAAATTGTCAAAGAGCTGGAAATGCAATCTTGTTGCAGATCAAGAAAAAGTCGTTTTTTATTTATCCCAATTCGTTTATTAATGAAATATATTTATTAATAATAAAAACGTCATTCCAATAATAAATAAATATATAAATAAATAATTATTACTGATATTATAATCATTTGTCTATAGTTTTATTTATTGATAACAACTATATTTATCGTCTTATTTATCTTATTTAAAATTTATCTAAGTTTCCATTTATTTCTTTTTTCTTATATTTTTATTTCGAAAAATTAATTTCAATTTCTTGTCTTTTCCTATAGCTCTGAAGCTAAAATTTCAAACGTAGTATAGTAAGAAAAGAGATGACGGAGGCTGACATTTTTAACGACTAAACCCAAACAAACCCAAACAACCTCAATTATTTCCATAAGTTATGAAGTTATTTGGTTTTGTTTGAATATATTCTGAAAGGCTCATTTCGTTCAAAAATTCCACCGATTTCGACGTTTAGACATCGAAGTATACGGAAATGTCCTATTTTATTGCATTTTCCGTCAAACTTCAAAACCCCATAACTTATGGAAATAATTGAAAATCTCGGTTTCCGCATGCTAAATATCACTAGTAGTGACCAATTAAAGCAATTTATGACAAAAAAAAACAAATCTGATGTCAAAATTGGGGTGGAGGCACACATCTCCATAATTAATAAATTTGTTGTAAATAACCCCCCTCCGCCAAGGTTGAAAATTTCGTTCGAAATTCAACCTCGCCCTCTGAGTATATTTTTTGAACGAGCCTGTATCGTAGCGGACTGCGAAAAAAATTGAAAATTTCGTTCGAAATTCACCCTCGCCACCTGAGTATATTTTTCGAACGAGCCTGTATCGTAGCGGACTGCGAAAAAAATTGCAAATTTCGTTCGAAATTCAATCTCGCCCCCTGAGTATTTTTTTAACGAGCCTGTATCGTAGCGGAATGCGAAAAAAATTGAAAATTTCGTTCGACATTCAACCTCGCCTTCTGAGTGTTTTTTTTTAACGAGCCTGTATCGTAACGGACCGCGAAAAAAATTGAAAATTTCGTTCGAAATTCAACCTCGCCCTCTGAGTATTTTTTTTGAACGAGCCTGTATCCTAGCGGACCCCAAAAAAAATTGAAAATTTCGTTCGAAATTCAACCTCGCCCTCTGAGTGTTTTTTTTTTAACGAGTCTGTATCCTATCGGACCGCAAAAAAAATTGAAAATTTCGTTCGAAATTCAAACTCGCCCTCTGAGTATATTTTTTTTAACAAGTCTGTATCCTAGCGGACCGCGAAAAAAATTGAAAATTTCGTTCGAAATTCAAACTCGGCCTCTGAGTATTTTTTTTGAAGGAGCCTGTAGCCTAGCGGATTGCGAGGAGCCTCGCGAACCAATGATTACTTTGCCACTGGCAGCAGAGCCCCTTTATATTCCGGAAAGGGATGATAATGTTCGGACAGAATACGAGTGAACGACGTGCCGTGGGACGAAAGCAGAAACAGGATCCGGGATCCATTCTCCATTATGCAGCAAGTTAAACACATCCATATTGATAAGCCGGTACGTTGGACGTCGCTGCTTGACTCTTCAAAACCCGGTGAGCAAGTTTTCAACCCCCGAGGAACTTCTCAACTCTCGAGGTTTATAAAAATACAACCCGTCTCGAATCGATGACAAGGGGGTAGTACGACGTATTATTTATCATCTTTTTTAGTATACATTAGTTACCATGACGATAGAGTTTTTATCGTAGCGAGCTAATGAATTTTTCAAACTCACATTATTTTTACCAGCAGGACATTTGTATCGTTGATTCATACGTCAGGCTCTCAAAAAATGCCCTCGTGAAAATTTTACTATTTTCGTCGATTAAATAAAATAAATTTCTGTTTACGATTTTTTTCCCCGTAGAAATCAAAGTATAAATACTTTTGAAAAAGTTTATAATTAATAGGAAAGATTTTTTTCCGAACCAATATTATTATTAATACGTTGATTATCGAATGAATTATTGAATAAACATTTTTGGGTTTGAGTAGGAAACACGAACTTCGATTTACCGGAAGGCTCAAAATTCTGGAATTACAAATTTCCTAAAGGTCGTGCCAGCGAAAGCACGAAATTTGTTTGAGTTTGTTTGGGTTCGTTAGTTTGATTTAAAATATTCAAATTCGGGATTTTGAGCTTTCTGGTTATTCGAAATTCGGGTTTCCTACCCCAGCTCACATTTTTCTTTCATTTCAACATTCATAGTTTTTTTTTTGTGCTCGAAAAAAAATAAGGTGGGTTTGTTTGGGTTTGTTTGGGTTCGTTAGTTTTATTTAAAACCCTTGATTTTAAACAAACCCAAAAAGACCTAAAAATTTACAAAATTTGTAGTTTCGAAATATTCAAATTTGGGATTTTGAGCTTTCTGGTTATTCGAAATTCGGGTTTCCTACCCCAGCCCACATTTTTCTTTCATTTAAACATTCATAGTTTTTTATTGTGCTTGAAAAGAAATAAGGTGGGTTTGTTTGGGTTTGTGTGGGTTCGTATTCAAATTCGGGATTTTGAGCTTTCTGGTTATTCGAAATTCGGGTTTCCTACCCCAGCTCACATTTTTCTTTCATTTCAACATTCATAGTTTTTTTTTGTGCTTGAAAAAAAATAAGGTGGGCCTTACATGGGCCAGGTACCATATGTACGTCCATCCCTCAATTGGTCCCTATACGAATCACTTTCGAAACGTCTCTAGCCTCGAAGTCTCAAAGTCCTGCGGTCTCCACTCAACACTGTACGAGGAAAATTGTCCTGTAATTAAGAGGTAATTAAGGAGACGGACACGCGGGGGATATTGCATCGAAAGTTTTGACCGCAACCGGAAGAGTCAGAATTGGAACTGTGAGAAGAGCGAGTAGTATCGTCAAAGAAGAAGTTTCGCGAGCCATTAGCGAAAGTGGAAAGTCTCTGGGATAACCGTACAGCTGTGCGAAAGCCACCGGGCCTCAAACTCTCATAGACCTTGACGCTTTTTTTTTTTTGTCACTACCTTTGTTCGTCATCGATCCTCCAATTTTTACGAATTTTTATTTATTGATGTTTATAAAAATATAAATAAGATTTCAAAAGATGTCAAAATGGCAAAAATGTCAAAATGGCAAAGATGTCAAAATGGCAAAGATGTCAAAATGGCAAAAATTTCAAAATGGCAAAGATGTCAAAATGGCAAAGATGTCAAAATGGCAAAGATGTCAAAATGGCAACGATGTCAAAATGGCAAAGATGCCAAAATGGCATGCTATTTGTCATTTGAACGATCAATTTTATCTTCGAAGATTATAATTAAAATATACAATATTGAACGCATTTTTTTATCTTGAAAAAATCTTGAGAAACATTTTATTTCTATTTGACATTTTTTACAAGTCTGATATCTCAATTTACGATACAATTTTTGTGCTCGAAAAAAGAAAGTGCGACAGGAAGAGAGAGAGAGATGATGATGATAAATTTTATTATGCCCTAGAATAAACTATCAGGCAACATGATAATCATAACAAATATTGAAATAATACAAAAATAATACAAAAAATCCAGAAAATAATAAAAATAGAAAAAGAAATACAAAAATAATTCAAATACAAAAATAATTACAAAGTAAGTACAGTAATTTGAGTTACTACAAGTAAGGAAATATGGAGAGAGAGAGAGAGAGAGAGGGACATGGCAAACAATGAACGACGAGATCCAACGATCCAAAATTAATAACAAAAGACGTTTATTATAACAGGGTAGTTTCGTAAACCTCGCAGCATATTTTGTCCTTGATACAACTCAGCTCATGCACACGTAGACCGAAGCTGTGCAGATGCACAAGTGCATTATTGGGTTCAAGTAAGAGCAACCATCAACCCTCAAAGTTTCTTGTCACGTCTCATCCTGGTACGACCAATATGATATTCATTGGGTTCTTTTGGGGAACACTTCGAAGGATGTGGTTCACTATGAATGTGTCATTGATCGTTGCAACTTCGTAGAAACTCTAGCTGCAGAGTTTGCCACAATGTATAATCCATAAGCCACTATGAGGCTATGAAAGGCCCTTATTGCCTTTAAAACCTTAAAAGTCCTTATTTCCTTCAAAACCTTAAAAGTCCTTATTGCCTTAAAAACCTTAAAAGTCCTTATTGCCTTTAAAACCTTGAAGGCCCTTATTGCCCTTAAAGCCTTAAAGGCCCTTATTACCCTTTAAGCCTTGAAGGCCCTTATTGCCCTTTAAGCCTTGAAGGCTCTCATTGTCCTTCAAACCTTAAAAGTCCTTATTGCCCTTAAAGCCTTGAAGGCCCTTATTGCCCTTAAAGCCTTAAAGACCCTTATTACCCTTAAAGCCTTAAAGGCCCTTATTGCCCTTTGAGCCTTCAAGGCTCTTATTGCCCTTGAAACCTTAAAAATCCTTGTTGCCCTTAAAACCTTGAAGGCCCTTTTTGCCCTTTAAGCCTTGAAGGCCCTTATTGCCCTTTAAGCCCTAAAAGCCCTTATTGCCCTTAAAGCCTTAAAAGCCCTAATTGTTCGAAATCCTATAGTGATTGGTACAACAAGGATTTTTAAAAGCTAGCTTGAAATTTCCCTTATTACGGAAATCTCAAAAAAGCCCTTTTATTATCAACGAAACTTTAAATAGGCCCTTTCTCTTATCAGAGGAGCTCAAAAAATGCTCTTAAAAATCCTTATTCGTATAAAATACCTCCCATCAATTTTTCGCACATCTACGATCGATCCTACCCATCACAAGGTTTTCAGAAAAGCATTTAACTTTTTCAACGAGAAGACTGATGGATTTCGAAACGCAATTTTGACATACGTTACGATGTGTGTTTTTTTTTCCAGGTTTGCCACGATACCACGAGACACCAGGGGAAAAGTGAAAAAAAAAAAGAAATGAAAGGAAAACTGCAAGCGGAATGTTTGGAGTGGCTGCAGGAATCCAATAAAATGGCAATTTCGTCGGATATATGGTACTCCTCTTCTTTTTGACGAAAAACCTTCGTCTCTTCGCTTCAACAATTTTTCTATCGTTTTTGTTTGCTTGGGTTTGTTTGGGTTTGTTTGGGTTGGCTCGTATTTTCTTTTCAACGAATATTATGGTGCAACCGGAATATGAGGCTTCTTCCAGGCCACGAAGAGAGTCAACGAGCAAAGAAAAATCCTGATGCCAACGGATTTGTTTCCATGGATATAAGCAATATGAAAGTACGAAGGCGTATATCCGGAGTCCAAGAAAAGATATATTTTCGGAGTGCATAAAAAAAAATGAAAGAGAAATAGAGGGAAGGCAAAAATATATTTTTATGTATTCATCGGTAGGAACAAAATTGCCGAGAAAGGGAGGAAAACGAGAAACCGGAAATTGGCCACGCTCGGAAAGTTCGTTGACCGGCTTGTTCGTCAGAAGCTCATTTCGCAATCTCCTCCTTTTATCCATCGGTATATTTTTCCCACTTTATTTCCTTTTTTTGACTTTGGGATCAAACACCCCAAAGAAACCCAAACAAATCCAAATATCCTTTGCTTTAGCATTCGAACCCCCTTGTGGAATTCTCTGCCTGGGAATCGTTTGCCACTTGAGTCCGAAACAAACCCAAACAAACCCAAACATCCTCGGTTTTTTCATTAAACACCTTTTCGCAGAGTTCTCTTTGCTTTGGGTTTATTCACGACTGCGATCACTAGGCGAATCCAGGACGAACCCAAACGAACCCAAACATTCTGTGTTTTTTCATTAAAAAATCTTCGCTTTATTGAAGACCCAAACAAACCCAAACATCCTTTGTTTCTTCTAGTAAAAAATCTTCGCTTCATTGTAAACCCAAACAAACCCGAACATCCTTTGTTTCTTCTATTAAAAAATCTTCGTTTCATTGAAGACCCAAACAAACCCAAACATCCTCTGTTTTTTCATGAAACACCTTTTCCCAGAATTCTCTTTGCGTTGGGTTTATTCACGACTGTGATCACTAGGCGAATCCAGGACGAACCCAAACGAACCCAAACATCCTGTGTTTTTTCATTGAAAAATCTTCGCTTTATTGAAGACCCAAACAAACCCAAACATCCTATTGTTTTTCTATTAAAAACCTTTTCACGAAGTTCTCTTTACCTTGGGTTCGTTGACCACTGCGATCACTACGCGAACCCAAACGAACCCAATCATTCTCTGTTGATTCATTAAAAACCCTTCCCCACAAAAAACAGAGGATGTTTGGGTTTGTTTGGGTTGGTTTCGGACCCAAACTAATCCAAACTGAAACCAACCGAAACAAACCCCAAACATCCTCTGTTTTTTGTTAATTAAAAACTGTTTGGGAAGTTCTTAGCCGCAGGTTCATTGACCGTTGCTGTCACCACTCGAACAGAGTTCAGCACGGAGGCACCTTGAGATCCTAACTCCTGTTCGGAAGGAGCAGAAACTTCACGACGTTTGTACTTTGGCTGGGAGCACTCGGAGTATCGATAATTCAATGATTCGAGGGGTGGGCCCGGGGGAAGGAGCTTGCGAAGGCTCTCACTTTGGACGGATCCGATCACTGTCCTGGCGACGATGCAATCCATTTTGTAAATTGAGACGCCAAGTGTATTCGACTCCTCTCTCGTCTCGAATTGCGTCAATTAACTCGACGGTACTGCCGAGGTTAACTATCACAAATTGGGGATCTATTGAACCAATACTTTAAGGGGTCACTGTTGGATACGAGTTTCTAATTTTCTTGCGTCCTCGAGTCGTCACAATCGCAGGAAAAACCTGTGATCCCTAGGACAACCAGAATCAAACGAACCCAAACAAACATGGACCCGACCAAACCCAAACGAACAAATATTCAAACAAACCCAAATAAATAAACATACAAACAAGTTCAAACAAACATACAAAAAGACCGAAACAAACAGATATACAAGCAAACCCAAACAAACTCCAGTGTGGCGTGAATAATCAGATCGTAATATTTTATGGTCGCGATGTCTTTTGGATTTGTCTGAGTTTGTTTGGATTTGCATCAAGCTGTTTGGATTTTTTAGGTTTTCATCAAGCTGTTTGGATTTTTTAGGTTTTCATCAAGCTGTTTGAATTTTTTTAGGTTTGTCCGAATTTGTGTGGGTTTTTATCAAGCTGTTTGGAGTTTGTTTGGATTTGCATCAAGCTGTTTGGAGTTTGTTTGGATTTGCATCAAGCTGTTTGGATTCTTTAGGTTTTCATCAAGCTGTTTGAATTTTTTTGGGTTTGTCCGAATTTGTGTGGGTTTTTATCAAGCTGTTTGGAGTTTGTTTGGATTTGCATCAAGCTGTTTGAAGTTTGTTTGGATTTGCATCAAGCTGTTTGGAGTTTGTTTGGGCTTGCATAAAACTGTTTAGAGTTTGTTTGGATTTGCATCAAGCTGTTTGGAGTTTGTTTGGGTTTGCATAAAGTTGTTTGGCGTTTGTTTGGATTTACATCAAGCGGTTTGGAGTTTGTTTGAATTTGCATCAAGTTGTTTGTAGTTTATTTGGATTTGCATGAAGCTATTTGGAGTTTGTTTGGATTTTCATCAAGTTGGTTGGAATTTTTTTGGATTTGCATCAAACTGATTGGAGTCTTTTTGGATTTGTATCAAGCTGTTTGGAGTTTCTTCGGATTTACATCAAGCTGTTTGGAGTTTCTTTGGATTTGCATCAAGCTGTTTGGAGTTTCTTTGGATTTGCATCAAGCTGGTTGGAGTTTGTTTGGATTTTCATCAAGCTGGTTGGAGTTTGTTTGGATTTTCATCAAGCTGGTCGGAGTTTTTTGGATTTGCATCAAGCTGTTTGTAGTTTATTTGGATTTGCATCAAACTATTTGGTTTTTTTTTAGTTTTTCTGAGTTTTGTTTGCACTTGTTTGGATTTGTTGGGAACTGTTTCTGTTTGTTTGGGTTTGTTCACGTTCGTTCGAGTTCATTATATACATGTCTTCGATTAGTTTATCTCTCTTACAAATAAAAAACCAGGTGACCGTTAGTTTCGAATGAGTTTTCGAACACATTAAAAAGTTCATAAAAAAGACATTAAAGTGCTGAACGAAAGGTCCTAAAATAAGCTCACAGCCCATACAAAAGTTATCGTCTTATCGTGGATCATTGATGTTTGCAGAACTCCTGGTAAACGACAATCCTAATGGACCGATCGCGTGTACACAATCGTCAATTCGACCGAATCAATTAAAACGAAGAAAATATAAAAGTGTAAATATGAAGATCGAGGTCAGGAAAAATGGGCCAAACGAGCTCGCCAATCTTTATCTCCGATCGTTTCTATTCAGAGTCGTGACAGAAATATGGACATCGGAAGATGAATATCGTCATATGTGATATATATATACATTTCCGGTATGAATACTTCATCGAAAGAGCTCTGGGATCGTTCATCAATTTTCAACCATTTTTGCTAGACCTGCCAGACATATGGCCGAGAGACCGAACCCTTTATTTATTCTTCCTTCGACGAGAGTGTTCATCTTCGTTCCATAAATAGCAATTAGACCTAGGGATAATATTGACGAGCATGACCTTGATATCTCGCCAGCTTATCATCGTTATAACCTTCGACAGATCAAACTTAACGCCCCGGATAAAGTTGCAATATTTTGATGGAAATATATAGTGGCCTGTAGAAATGAAAATATATTGCCCTGAAGAAATGAAAAAAAAATTATTCGCTCGAAACAAATTATCAGCTTATTTATAAATGTTGAAATTAATCCTAAAGTTAAGCCTGAAATTAATTTTTTTGTTTATATTGCGTTTTTTGGATTTTTATTAGATTATTATTCAGTTATTATTTTGTTTGGGTTTGTTGGCCTGAAGAAATAGAAAAAAAATCATTCGCTCGAAGCAAATTATCAGCTCATTAATTAATGTTGAAATTAATCCTAAAATTAATTCTGAAATTAAATTTTGGTTTATATTGCGTTTTTTGTATTTTTATTAGATTATTGTTCAGTTATTATTTTGTTTGGGTTTGTTGGCCTGAAGAAATGAAAAAAATCATTCACTCGAAGCAAATTATCAGCTTATTAATTAATGTTGAAAGTAATCCTGAAATTAATCCTGAAATTAATCCTGAAATTAAACCTGAAATGTTTTGGTTTATTTTGCGTTCTTTGTATTTTTATTACATTATTATTCAGTTATTATTTTGTTGAATTTTTATATATTATTTACTTATATTTTTTATTTTTTTCCTAATAGCCCACAAGTTTGTTACTGTGTCAAAATAAAATGTATCATCATCATCTTCCACCACCTCTGATCTTGACACAAATATACGAAATTTAAAAAAATTCAATCACGATTTAAAAAAAAAGAGATTTTTTAACGACAATAGGAATCTTTTCGGATAGTCTCGTCGATACGTTGCAAAGGAATTATCGCTCGAGGTCTTTCGGTAAAATTGCGAGTGATCGTGCCGATTTAAACCAACGCACGAACTTTCAAACCACCCCCTCCCCCTCCATCGTTCAATGAAAAAAAAGTGAATATCGTGAGCAAAGCTTTGGAGGGAAACGAGAAAATTGTACATCCGATGCTTTTGTAACCAACAAGAAAAAAAAAAAAAAAGAAAGAATTAAAAAAAAAAAAAAAAAAAAAAAAAAAAAAAAAAAAAAAAAAAAAAAAAAAAAAAAAAAAAAAAAAAAAAAAAAAAACGTTGGAGTGAATATTTGTCTGTTCGATGGATGACTGGTACAAAGAATTTTTTTTTTTCGTGATACGAGAACTTTGTGCTGGGAACAAGGTCAGCTGAGAAAAGATGGAACGAGGAAAAAAGAGAGATGGCGAGCACGAAATTCACTTTTTTTCTCTCGTTAAACCGGAAAACCGCTCGACTGCAGACCGAGTATGGAAAATTTCATTTCGCAGATCGAAAATCAGGAAAGGTGAAAAAAAAAACTATGACGAATGAATAGAACGAAAAAAAAAAAGATTGGAAAATTTTGTTGGAAAAATTCTTTCAAACTGACACAATGATACCACGATGCGAAAAGATTACTTCCGTTTGTGCAGTTATCCTACGAGAGATATGTAGAGAAAAAGGGATGAAAATTTCATTGAAAATAAAATTTGCATCCTCATTAGTCGCGGGCAATTCATCGAGGCTTGCCTATTCATACGAAACTACCCCAGTTATACCACCTCATTTGTTATATAGAGCTCGTATGATTTGTGTACATATTTACATGTAGGTGCTATACATAAGGAATTCTGGCCCATTATTCACGTGCTTAATTGTAGCAAATAACGAAGATCCAATTAAATACTTCGATCAATTAACGATATTACGAAAACTCGAGTGCCACGTGCTACATTATTTTTCGATCTAATTATAACATCGAGAACTCGAAACAATACAATTCTCCCGTATTTATGTTTCAAAATAAACAATGATTATTCAAAACTATTATAATCCTCACCCTTGAAAAATAATAATCCTTGATAATTATAATTCCCATTCTCAATTTTGTGTAACAAAAACAATTTGAAAAACTGACTAAATTTGAATTCCGGCAATAAAAAAATGTTGATTTTTCAAAAATTTCGAGATATTCGTAAATTCAATAAAAACCGAGATTTTTTATTCAAGAAAACAATTGTAATCCCCACCCTTGAAAAATAATAATCCTCAATAATCATAATTCCCATTCTCAATTTTTTCTAAAAAAATCAAACAATTTGAAAAACTGACTAAAACTGAATTCCCGCAATAAAAAAAATATTAATTATTCCAAAATTTCAACAAATTCGTAAATTCAATAAAAACCGAGAATTTAGTTTCAAGAAAACAACTGCAATCCCCACTCTTGAAAAATAATAATCCTCAATAATCATAATTCCCATTCTCAATTTTTTCTAAAAAAATAAAACAATTTGAAAAACTGACTAAAACTGAATTCCCGCAATAAAAAAAATATTAATTTTTCCAAAATTTCGACAAATTCGTAAATTCAATATAAACCAAAAATTTTTTTTTGTCCGTCCGTGTTTTTGTCGGAATATATACGATGATTCAATCCCCCCACCATGACTTCATGAATTGTCGATGGAAAATTTCATTTACAATTTTATCGTGACTCATCGATGGTACGATGTACGAGAGGATGGGCTTCGCAGCGTTTCATCCAGAAACCCGCAGGAAAGCTCGTATTTCCGGTCAGGACCAACATCGTCCTCCCATATAAACGCGAATCGACGAATAAATATCCCCGCGAATGGTGAATGATTATTCGCAGGGTGAGCTTGTTTGGATTCGAGTCCTTGAAAAAAAAACAATAGAACGTAAAAAGAAAAGAAAAAATTTTTTTTTTTTTTTTTTTTTTTTTCGAGTGACGTGTGGTCGAAACGATGGCGAGAACTGATTTGTTACGAATGAATTGAAACGTATGTGTTTCGTCGCTTGTCAACAGGCTCGTTTAATCGGTCAAAATTTAAATAAAAACTTTACTGGTTTTCATCAACGTCAAATAAATCTCCCTGCTCTGGCGGATTTATCAACACCATTGCGTTGTATTTCGGTGATTGTATCCAACGCGTCTCCACGTTAATCCAAATATTATATTTCGTTTATTTATTATTCATTATATTATTATACATAGTCAATATCAATTATTTATAATAATAAAAAATATATATTCACATATTTGTTTCATTGTTCATTAAAAAAATGAAACAAAGAATTTTTGGTTTTTTGGTTTTTCGAGGAATAATAAAACAAATATGTACATATGTCAATTTTATATTATTATATATTAAATATTATAATTAAATTAATACATTCATGTTATTTTCGAGAAATTATGATACGTGTTTGGGTTTGTTTGGGTTACGTCTAGATATATATTAATTATTAACAATAATGAAAAGTATATATTCATATGATATTATTTATCGAAAAAATAAAAAAAAAAACATTTTTTTGGGTTTTTCGAAGAATAAAAAAAACAGACTTGAATACGCTAATTTTATACGATTATATATTAAATATTATAATGAAATAAATACATTCATGTTATTTTCGAGGAATTATGATACGTGTTTGGGTTTGTTTGGCTCACGTCTATATATATATATTAATTATTAACAATAATAAAAAGCATATATTCATATATTTGTTACATTATTTATCGAAAAAAGACTTTTTTGGTTTTTCGAGGAATAATAAAACAAATACGTTAATTTTATATTATTATATATTGAATATTCTAATTAAATAAATAAATTTATGTTATTTTCGAGTAATAATGATTCGCGTTACGTTGTTTGGGTTACGAAGTGGTGATTGAGATGACAAACCGTTACTGATACCCCCCACCGTTGAACACCTCGATTCCAGGGTGTTTCATTAACGCGAACAGACTCGCCGTCTATCAGCTAATGGAGACTGCATACAAGGAGGTTCAATTCGGAGTATAAGGTCAATGTGTCCCGAAGGAATGGATAATCCATTCTGATACGAGCCAAGGCTAATCACTCGTAACAGATCTACGATTACCCCAGAAACTACATTCCTCGTTTTGTGCAATTGCAAATGAAAAGGGTGCAAAATTATAGTATTTATAGTACTTAAGAAATAAATTCACAAAAGCATCAATATGTGTAAAACATTCATATTTTAACGAAAAATCTCAACAAATACTAAACATGAATAATTATTAATTACTAATAAATTGAGAATTATTTGTATTTATTTACAAAATTAAAATTTTTATTCTAAAAATTTAAATTGAAATTATTAAATTATTATCTATAATAATCATTCATATCCATAATTTATATAATATATAATTAAGTATAAATAAAAACTGAAAATATATAAAAGAATAATTTTTAAAAAATCTTCAGTTTGGGTTTTCGTATACTGTATCCCGATTGTAGGCAACCTTTTTGAAAATCAGTTTCGACATATTTTTTTGTCAATCATATAACTCAAAAATTAAAATTTAATGTGTCAAATAATTATCATTAAATCGTAAAATTTTATCTTTTCAAAATTCGTTTACTTTTTTTTTATAACAAATAAAAGTTTTGAATATATGGTGGCTCCCCGATATATGATAACTCGAGGCTCTTTCAATCTCCATCGCTTTCTATCACTAATTAGATATTCCGTTATGATTGGACAAAATTTAATTAAACGCAAGAGTCGTAGGCGAGAGGTGGAGGGGGAAGGGGGAAGGCAATATGCAATCGTTGCTCTTTTCGCTCATCACCGAGGGCTTTGCTTCCACTTTTCGAGAAAACGCTTTTCGGACCTTCCCTTGAGTCTCTCTTGAACAAAGAATAAATTCAACGAAAAAAAAAGAAACACTCTCAGATGAAATTGAATTAAAACAAGATGGAGTTGAATAATAAAATTTTATAGGCAAGCAATTTTAATGTTTTCTTAGGGCAGATTTTATAGCTGCCAGGATCTTTATTCACGTTCGGGTTTGTTTGGGTCTGATTTCTCCCTTTTTTTTTGGATTTTTTGGATAATTGAAAATTTTCGAAAATTTAAATATGGACGTTTTATAGATATTTTTCGATTTAATCAAAAATATAATAAACAAAGGCTTGCACTCGTTTGAAGAGAGAGAGGGGGAGGGTGTTTTTATTTTTCTAAAAATGCTTTGATTTACGAGATGAAAATTGACTGCTGAAAATCTTAAAATAATTATTTTTGAAAGAAAATAGCCTTTAGAGGATAAAAGAAGAAAATCGGAAAAAGAAACCCTGCCGTCACGAAGATTTCGCGAGGGAAGCCTGGGAGGGTGAAATACGATAGTTGTTCCAAAGTTCTCACCCTCGTTTTTTCGAGCTACTTTGAAAAATAAGGAGGAAGAAAATCCTTCCTTATAAATGATCCACTTTCTCTTTTATACGTTTTCGTCGTGTTTTCTTTCGAGGCCTCCATACATTCTGTACCATCCGCAACGCTTTCCTGTCGCCTTATGGCCCTGTCGTGTCTCTTTCTTTTACTGTTTCAAATCGGTTGTACGCCGTACCTAATACTGACACTTTTTCATCCGGCATGGCTCACCTATCCTTTTATCGATCACAGAAGATACGAGTTATCGGATGAAACCTTGTTCCCACTTGGGAATTCCGATTTTTTTTTGTTTTTTGTTTTTATATGATTCATACAAATTTTCATGACCCTTTAAAAGCCTCTACTTTTTTTCATTAATTACTTTAAGGTCTGCAAAAAGATCTTAAAGTAATTAAAATTACTTTTGAAATTAAATTTATTTAAATTAAATTTAAAATGAAATGTATACTTTAAAAATTTTAACTTTTACTAATTGAAAAGCTTTGTATAAAATCGATCATGGAACGCCCAAACTTATTTCTAAATATTTTTTTTTTATTTTGTGAATGTGATTATAGATAATAAAATAGCATAATATGTGTATTTTGTTATTTTATTAATTTATTTCACCATTTTTTAATTATATAAATTGTTTATTAATAATTTTAATGATTAATAAATCATTAATCATAAAAATTATTAATAAATAATTTTTATGATTTATTAAAATTCTCATTTATTTATAATAAATTATATATAAGTGAGACATGAAATTTGTAGAAAATGGAGGGAGGAAAGGGTATGAAATTGAGTACACAATTTTGACGATGTAATTATAAAAATACCATTCGGACGATTATTCTTCAATCGTAATTGTTCCTCCAATTTTTTTTCCCAAATAACTCAGATTTTGTAATTATTACAGTAATCCAGTCGTTTGGAAATCCCATAATGACATATTTCACCCAAGTGAAATAATCCTCACCACGAATTCTCGTTTCCAAGAATTATCGATGAAAATTAATTATTCTTGTCAGTGTCTCTTCATCTTTCTTCATGTTTATCCCATAATTCTTCATATCTTACATTCGCATGAGCCACGTCATTCCGGATTCTATCAAATCCCTAAGCCTACCCAACCGTTGAGATAAAACCAAGATTCATCAGACTTGACACGACGGAATGGAGATTTTCATAGTAAGAGACGGAGAGAGAGACAAAGAGGAAAAGGTAGAGAAAGATAGAATTTATAACTTCTCAGTTCGAGTTTCCTGCAAGAAAGCTATAATAGTAAAAAATAGAAAATAAATCGAAATATAAAAAATTGTAATAATAATATCCTCCAAAAATAAAATAAAAACTTTTGTTTTGTTCCTTTGTTTGGGTTTGTTTTTCATTTTTTTTTTTAATTTTTGTTCCTTTAATTTAATACAATTAATTATAAAGAAACAAATTTTTAATTTTTTTCCTTTTTTTATTTGTTGTTGTTTGTTATTGTTTTTTTTTTTTGGGAACGATAATAATAAAACGGGACTTAAAATATGATAAAAACAAAGCAAACAAAAAAAACCTAAAGTGACTAGAGAAACAGAGACGACGACGATGATGATGATAGAATTGATTATGCCCATGAAAAACTTCCGAGCAAAGAAATACAATAACAAAACTGTAAAATAAAATATGGTGTGTAAAAATTAAACAATAATGATTGTATAAAAAATTGTAACCGAACGAAGCTTACCTAATAATACGATATAAACCAAAATGAACAATATTGTTTTTTCAATTCGTCAGAAGTATAAACAAATAAATGTAAATTTCAATATAAAATAATAAATATGAATTTCAATATAAAAAAATAAAGATTAATTTCAGTATAAACAAACAAATATGAATTTCAATACAAAAAAAAAATATTAATTTCAATATAAACAAACAAATATAAATTTCAATATAAACAAATAAAAAAAAATGACTAAAAAGTATCTTAAACAAAAAATTAAGTTTAACTCGAGTTACCCCAATTTAACTAACTTACCCGATAGAGAGGGAAGGGAAAAGGTAAAAGAGAAGAAAAAGCACGGAAGTGGAAACGTCCAGTACGGAGCAGTGACGAAGTGAACTGTTACGAGGAAACTTTTCCTCTTTTTCCCATACCGTACATTTATCCAGATTCTTTATCCACGGCTCCTTTATCCCCCCCCCCCCAAACCTCACCCTCCTTATCGCTGCGCTCCTACTGTTATAAGCAGTTGTGGGTCCACGCCCAAATCCAGCGTCTCCTTATTTTGCCTCATTTCTCTTCCTTCCAGCGGATTCGACGACCCTCCACCGTCGTCCCTCTCGATCTTTCCGGTCGCCTTGGACTCGCTCCCGGTCACCGCATTTATACGAGCGGGACGATTTGTCTTCCTTTTTTTTTTTTTTTTTTGTCCAGACGCGAAAGACCGTTTCCGTCCAGGAAACTTTGATAAAAAAACACGATAACATACTTGACCAATGGTGGTCAAGATACGGTTGCTTTTCTACCGACAATCGGATCATTTCGAAAGTGGAAGCTCGAAAGTTTCCCTCGAGAGTGACAAATATTTTCTAGCCATTCTATGTCAACTTCCGGAAATATAAATTATTGAGTTCGTTAATAATATAAATTAATTATTGGAATATTTAATTAATGTTTGGGCAAAGAAGTAGATGGATAAATAATTGAGTTCATAAATAAATATATAAATGAATAAATGAACAAATGTGGGTAAGTTTCTATAAATAATAATAAAATATTTATGTATGTATATATTTTTTTTTCAATAATTTATACAAGTTTATGATTTTGAAATGATTACAGTTTTGTTTAAATAATTTTTTTAATGATTTATGAGGGCATACTTTTGTCGAGTTATTTAGTTTCTTATTTATTTATTTGTTTATAAAATTACTTATTTATTCAATAATTTATTCATTTCACGAGCGATTCGAACGAAAATTATATCGTATTTAACCGTGAAATTAATTTGAATGATGTTTTATCAGTTTTATCAGATTGATCAATAATTTTTGAATACGAATGAATAAAATAAAAAAATCACTTGAGTTAAAAACTATTTTATTGATCGAAACGCTACCAAAAAAATCATTTAAAAAAATTAAATAATGTTTTTATTAAAGAATAATAAAAAATGTGTTTTTTGTGTGTGTTTTTTCTTGACAATACATTTTTCATTTTTCAATATCAAACGAATTTTTAAAGAGACTTTGAAAATATATTTTGGTCGTATGGAATCCAATAAGATAAATGAGCCCGCGTAACGATATATATATTTCTGGGTGTTTTCGAAAATAAAATTTGCCTTTTGGTCTAGGATCGCGCAGTATTTTAGTATTATATTCGGTAAACAGAATGGCGCGTTTCCTCAGGTGTGCGCTCCCCTTTAAATATCGAATTCCGATTTTTCACTTCTAAATATAAAATGCAGCCGACGCGCTGAGCGGGCGGAGTGAAGGCCTGTCGAGAACCGTTGGGCTGAAGAGCACCGATTATTATCCGCACGACTATGCAAATAAAATTGAGTGTATATGTGTTCGATGGTAGAGATCCGTCTTACCATAGTGAGAGTGAATTTTTCTCCCTAATTACTCGGGATCGTGGGCCGGTCGTGCCTCTTCATTACTTCGAATAATAAAAATAATGAATACAGAAAATTCATTATTTTTTTCTTTTCTCATCATTATATCGCTTTTATTTTTATTTTATTATTATATTTCGTAACCTTGATGATATTGTTATGTTTTTTACAAAAATATTAAAAAAAACATTTTTTTAAATAATTTAAAAAAATAAAAACTTGGCGATCGAAATAATTCATCCCTTATTAAGAAAACATTAAAAAATGACAATTACAATGAGTCATTTTTTTATTAAATTGTATTTAATAAAAAAAAATTAATTATTTTATTATTATGTTTCACAACCTTGATAATCCTATTATGTTTTTTTACATTTTTTTTACAAAAACATAGAAAAAATATTTAAATAATAATTTTTAAAATCAAAATCTGGCGATTGAAATAATTCATCCCTTATTTAAAAAATTTTTTTTCATGACAATTACAGTAACACTTTTTTAACGAATTCAAGAATCCTTATCACTCGAATTCAGTTATTTTTTTCCTATCATATTTAACTCAACATATGCCTCTTGGAGGAAAATTTTCCGTCTAAAAATTTCATTCATTTTTCAAAAATCGAGAAAATATTTTTCGATCTCTTTGCCCTGGAGAATAGTCTTGAAAGGTTTTCCTCCCCCCCCAAAAAAAAAACATCTAGCTGTACATCTCGACGAAACGATATACGAGTTTTTATCCCGAGGCAATCTAAGAACTATTCAATCGTTTGGAGTGAAATTCCATTGGTGTATCGTACGAATGTAACTCTGGTACGCGTACAGCCGTTGATACATATGTAAAACGCGTATGCGTTTGAGAGTCCTCATAGATCGGGGTTCAAGGGAATTCCACGAGATCGGCTGCTCCCCGACCTCTCCATAACTCGAATTTTCACGATATCCTCGTTTTTCCTTCTATACCGGAAATAACTCTTCCATCACATTTTCAACCGGTGATTTTTCAACCGCGTCATGTTTACGCAGGACGAATTTTTTTTCGCCAGTGAGTAACCGGTAAGTCTCTTGGAATTTTTTTCCTACCGTGAAAAGGCTGTTGAAACCCTCTTTAAATGTTTTATTCCGGCTGCCTTTTTTTCTCGATTTTTCTTTTTAATCAGAAAACCAAATAACGAAACCAGAAACCGACGTTTCTGGATGTCTAGAACTATTCGCTTGACTACTCGAAATCGAATTTCGTACGGATTGATAAAACTTGATGGATCATTATGTCCGGAAATGGAGATCTACGATCACCTTGATATTTCAAAATCACTATTCTCTGAAACGGACGAATCGATCGAGACGAAATTTATTATGTACGTCCGGAACGCTGGCTCATAGGGCTTCGTGGTCGAAATTTTTTCAAATTTTGATAAAAACAATCCAGTTCGTAGTCAAAATGGAAAAAATGGAATTTAAAAAAATCACGAATAGAAGTTTCTTCACCTGAACCCTATCTACCTCCCTTATTATGTGCATCCGGAACATTGGCTCCAAGGGCTTCCTAATTGGAATTTTCTCAAATTTTGATAAAAACATTCCAATTTATAGTCATCATCGAAAAAATGGAATTTACAAAAATCACGAATAGAAGTTCCTTCACCTGAACCCTATCTACCTCCCTTATTGTGTGCATCCGGAACACTAGCTCCAAGGGCTTCCTGGTCAAAATTTTCTCAAATTTTGATAAAAACAATCCAGTTCGTAGTCAAAATCGGAAAAATGGAATTTTAAAAAATCACGAATAAAAGTTCCTTCATCTAAACCCTATCTACCTCCCTCATTATGTGCATCCGGAACACTGGCTCCAAGGGTTTCCTGGTCGAAATTTTCTCAAATTTTGATAAAAACAATCCAATTCGTAGTCCAAATCGAAAAAATGGAATTTCACAAAATCACGAATAGAAGTATCTTCGTCTGAGTCCTGTCTACCTCGTTTAATTCCATTTTCCCCAATAGTGCCCTTTTCCCTAAACGGTAGCTTTGCTTTTTCCCTCCCTGCGTCAACTTCCACCCTTTCACGATTTTCCATTCGCCTCCGTTCATCGCCACCTCGCTCTGGCGCCGTTATATCGCTCCACGTGTGAAAGCTCCTGTTAACGCCTGGCGGTTTTGCCAAAAGGGCGAGAACCTTCCGTTGCTCTTTCACCATCAACACCCCCCTCCCCCCCCCCCTCACCCCCGCCCCCCAAAAGTACTATATAGGTGTATGCACACCCTTTGGGTCTCTCGCAGTTGGTCGTTGTAAAGCGAGGGAGCGAAGAACTTAACTCGGAGTTTGATCGAATCACGGAAGGCCTGGGGTATCCTGGTAATTGCACCAAGTTATGGACCCGATGCTCCGGGTGTCTTCACCTTCTTGGCGGGAAAACTTCGACGGGCTTCCTCCCGCTATTGGACTTGATCGTACCACTTTGCGCAGTGTCCGTAGGACTCGTATGGCAAACCTTATTGGCTCCTCCGACATCTTGGACCAATCTGGTCATGTTAGAGAAAGATGGGGTGGCTTCGTACGATATCTATTTTAAGCTTTGTCAAAGATTTTTCAAAAAAAAAACCTACCGACTGTTCGATAATAAATTTCCTAAAACGATGATGGATAGAACGATGAAGACAAAAAAAATGAAATGAATGAACGTTGTTTTTTTTTCATGAATTAAAAAAAGATAAGGTTTTTCGCTTTTGTTTCAGTACAAGGAATGATTAACGTTATTGCAATGGATTTTTTGGTAAATCGTTTTGTTGAAACGATTTGGATGGAAAACGAGAAATAATTGGAGTTTTTGGGGTTCGAAAGTACCCCAACCCAAATAACCAACAAGAGTTTGTTTGGGTTTGTTTGGGTGGGATTCTAAATTAAAAAAAAAACAGCAACCATTATGAGAATTTAAACCACAACAAAAAAACAAACACGTCCATTTTTAAACTGAAAGAAAAGGATTTGTACAATACGTGCAAATGTAACCAGAGGTAAAAGAGCTTTCAGTTGGATCTAAATATTAGCTACGCAACACGGAAACACGTTTTGACTGGTCTTCTTGGAACGTCGAAGGTTTCTTCCTGCCCTCGCGGCTCGAATCTTTCGGAGCCCCAGGGCTCCTTCGGAATCAAGTTCCTGACCAAGGTCCTGATGGGAGTCCAAAAACTCCACCGGATATCCCGGGGGCTCGGATAGAAACGTTTCAAAAATCACATAGCCAAGAAAAGTTCTGATGGTAGGAGGATTGGGTGGTCGGGGGTGGTAGGGGATTGATAGGGAGGTTGGTAAGGGCTTGGAGGGTGGCAGGGAGCATCAAGGGTACGCAAAGTGCTCGTGGAAGCTCCGCTCCAAGTTTCTCGCCTCTCCGAACGAGCTTCTTCCCTTTCAATTGGAGCACAGTTTATGGAGATAACGTAGTTTCGAGAACTTTCGAAAGGAGACAGATGTCTGGGGTACGAGTGGGGTGAAAAAACGATGCAAATTAGAGATACTCGCTTCGAGGGTTTTAATTCAGTGCTAGAAGATCCAGGATCTTCAATGATGCTCAATTCAGGCTTCTCAGTGGCTGTAACCTCTTAGGGACATTCAATGATGGGTTCGATGCTAGCACTAAGTGGGGTTGTTTTTTAAAACTGGGTTTTTGGGAGACCCAAAAATATCAAGATTTCGACTTGGATTAGAGATAGATCGAACAATGACTGAAGTGATGAGAAGTTTGAAGAATGGTGGTTGGGATCATGAGTGCATCCAAAGTTCGGACGGGACGTCAACCTCGGAAACCGTAATTGGTAAAGAAGAAATAACACAAGCAGCCAATATCTACTGAAAAGCTAGGAGAGATACTTCCTAGTTTCAATAAATCGGGACTTTTGCCTAGAAGAAGCTAACTACTGCCTAGGGACTTCTGTCTTGACAGTACTTCTGCCTAGAAGAAGCTAACTACTGCCTAGACTTCTGCCTAGAAGAGACTTCTGCCTAGAAGAGACTTCTGCCTAGAAGAAGCTAACTACTGCCTAGGGACTTCTGCGTTCTGCGTAGAAGGGACTTCTGCCTAGGAGAAGCTATCCACTGCCTAGGGACTTCTGCCTAGGAGGAACTTCTGCCTAGAAGAAGCTAACTACTGCCTAAGGACTTCTGCGTAGAAGGGACTTTTGCCTAGGAGAACCTCACTACTGCCTAGGGACTTCTGCGTAGAAGGGACTTCTGCCTAGAAGAAGCTAACTACTGCCTAGGGACTTCTGCGTAGAAGGGACTTTTGCCTAGGAGAACCTCACTACTGCCTAGGGACTTCTGCGTAGAAAGGACTTCTGCCTAGGAGAACCTCACTACTGCCTAGGGACTTCTGCGTAGAAGGGACTTCTGCCTAGGAGAAGCTATCCACTGCCTAGGGACTTCTGCCT